>VDFB02060296.1:0-41845 GCA_007258455.2 Sequoia sempervirens | reverse complement strand
TCCATATTGTTTCTCTATGTCGATCCTCAACTCTCCGGAATATTCTAAATCATATGGAACAATGGGTGAAAAATGGTCGTTCTTCATATACACGTCTGTTAAAAAAAGAGAGGGAGACAAGTTCCTTTACTAACCCATTTTTTATTGATTCCCTTCAAATCAAACATTAATACTGTAAGTCTACAACGTTTATAGTATGAATAACAAATTTAGTGTTCGTACCATCTTGAATGCTGGATTGGGCCACTGTAACTGCTGGAGCTATTTTGCATCACCTGGAGTCTAGAACATGTCATATTTGTGGCTGTAAAATACAATTTGGGAGTGTGCCAACAACCAGAGTCCATCCACCATACATGCCATTACCGGCCACCATTTTTCTGGGCAGTATATATTGCTGGTCGCTACTGCTGCATCACTTTTGTTGGAGGATCCATTGGGGGAAGGGTGCCACACCAGTTGGTGAGAGTTTGACACATAGGACAGCATTATTGCTGCCATTGCACCTGTTCAAACCTTTTGCCTACTACTAGGGAAACCAGATTTGAACCATATGGTTGTCCATATAGGAGATATAGTAAGGCAATTTCATCATTGTGGAAGCTGAATACAGGCTGCTATGACCTCCATCTGCCCCATTCAGAAGTTAGATCAAAACTATATCATTTCTATATTTTTTTAATTGTGAATCCAGCTGATAAATTTTGAATATTGCATGAAAGCAGCAGTATAATGACTACAAATAGAATTAAGTGACAAATCTGAATTTGTATGGTGCTGTCGCATACAATGTAAGTTCATTTCTCTACAAATAGTTTTTTCTCCTCCATCTTATACCTTGACTTTTCTCTTCTTAATGATGGATCATCTTGTGTGATCCTAAATGTTGATGTTAGAAAAATGCCAAAAAAATTTGTGTCTATTTATATTGTACAATGCATCAATGTATACAAATATGTTTTTACGTAACCGATTATATATTATTACAATTCATTTATGTTTTTCCTTTTATTTCCTATCGGTGTCTCCCTTGAACCTTCTATAGGTGCAAGTGTTGCTTATAAATTATCTCAAATTCATTGAATCATGAGCAAAATCTCCAATTGGGCATCTGCTACGTGTAACACAGCAACCTGTTCATTGAAATTTAAATTTAGAGTTGCACTTTCAATATATGTCATGGATGTTATTATGAATTGGAAACAATAAAAATCTAATTTCTCTAGAAATACAATTTTTAAATGTGTCGTGCCAGAGCCTGAAATTGACCTGGTCAGGCTCAGTCCCAAAACTCTGCTTTAAACCATTTATTAACCGACTTCCAATCAATAATGTTTTGTGGTGTTATTGTTGATGAACTTCCACTGTAAATGGAAAAGCCTACTGTTTTGGTTTACCGGTTTCATGTATTCTTCAAGAACTGACTCCGGTGTTCTAAATGGTGGTACATCAAAACCATAATTACAACTTCTGCAAGGGGCTGGAAAACTTATTTGCTGAATATTATGTATAATTGTTCACTCCTTGCACTAGCATGGTTCCGATTTGGAATATAACAATAAGATTTCTGAGACAAATTTCAGATGTAACAAAACTTCTATGTATTAAATATTCACCAATTATATCACAATTAATGGCTGCAGCGATAGCAATTAGCTCGCTTTAAAATTTCAATATCTACAATGCACACCTTGCTTGAAGAGCAACTAGATGGGAAGCGCTTGCCTGCCTTCTGCCAAAGACTCGATCGATTAATATGTTGTAGTCTTGAGTCCTGACTCTCACTTTCTCCATCCAAAATTATGTTTTTGTTGAGTTCTTTCTGCAGTTGGAGACATTAGAGATGGCATTTTCATAAATTGTCCATAAAGTTTCAGATTCAGGATGCCCTTTTATGATCTTGCCAACAAAATTTGCCTCTGTCATCGACAACACCGTCAAAAGAGAAAGGTCGAAGTCATTGATGGATTTGATTTTCTGCCAAACCAGAAACCTGGGCCTTATAATCTTTTCCAAATTGAGATGCAATATATGACGATGTTTCACTACATAATTTGCAGGGAGCTCCATGATATTAACTAGAAAGTTCATCTTTTCACGAACAGTTTCCTTGGAGTAACCGAGGACTTTAGGGTAAGTTCCTAGTAGTTGCCCGATTTCTTCAGCCGAGAGTCCGCAGAGTTTGAGGTTCTCTATCTTGGCCTCTAACGTTTCCGTGCGGCTCACGGCCACTGTACCTACAATATATTTAAACATTTTGCTTTCTTTGCCAACGCCAATTTTGTGAATGAGATCTACCTGTGCAGGAGTAAGAGAAGTGAGTGACAGAACGCGCTGATATGTCTGTAAGAAGAATGAGAGACTCGTCCCACAAAAACCCCATCCTTCCCAGAAAGCAAGCGAGTGCTTCAGGATCTTCTCCAAGCTAATATTGAGAAGTCGTGGTGCTTTTAACAGGGCTTTAACGAGCACATCCTGGGGCTGAAATACATTCTTCAGAAACTCCATCTTGGGAAGAAGCCCCTTCTTGAGGTTGCGGCCCAATATGCCGGGATTGAACCTCAAAAGTTTGACCAGATTTTGATCCACAAAACCGAAATCTTCCAGCAGTTTGATCTTAGGTTCCAATATTCTGTCTGCAAATCCGATAAGTTGGGGTCGACTCCTCATTATATTGGCAATTTGGACTTCAGTGAAGCCGCGCTCTTTAAACAAATGAACAAATTTCTCTACGTTGTGGAGGGTTCGAAGCTTCTGCAATTGGGGGCCAACTTGAAGATTCGAATGATGTCGGCGTCAGACATGTTAAGTTTGGATGAGGCAAAGTGTGAAAAGAGGGTCTGAGAATGGGCTTCCGTTGAGAAAACATTGCGAAAATGGAATGGGTGTATAACAAACAGTTTGCAGCATACATTGGAGATCATGGGAGCTGCTGCAACAACAAATAGTCTGGGGCATAACATGGTGTTCATCATGGAAGCTGCGGCAACAATGAAAGAGTAAGTTAGGGTTTCCACCAAGAAAAGTTGCATGCTAAAATAAGCAAAGAATAGGTCAGGGTTTGTGTTTTCGCAGAAAACGTATTGATTGATTAAAAAAAAAACAAAACAGAGCAATCATATCACTTTTTTAATTAAAAAATATGTTTAATATAATAATATTTATTTATTATATTGAGAAGTGTAATTATACAAATGAATGAAGTGTAATGATATAGGTAAGTGTGTTTAACAACAATTATTAAAGATCTGATTTATTTAAAAAAAATTAAAACAATAAAATAATTCTTAATAAATATAATTAAAATATCGATTCCTTTAAAAGGAGAAATGAATTAAATTTTGATGGGGTCTCATGAGATAATACTGGGATCTCAAGAATAAGATGTATCATCATAAATGAAATAAGAATCCTCATTTGAACATCTTCAAAGTAGCTCCCTAATAGATATAACTACGCAATAGAGTTTGAAGCACTACATAAAGGCTTAAAGATACGTATCTCAAAGAAAATAGACTCATTCAATATTGAAGGCAACTCCATGGTATATATCAATGTTGGCAAGTCAAAAAAGGTGTCAAACTAAAAATTGCAAAAAATGTTGGATAAGATGTACTTTGCTAAGCCATCTTATAGACTTCTCTATAAGACATGTGTAAAAAGTATCCAACATGGCAGCAAAATTTTTAGCTAATCAAGGATGTAATCATATTCCTACCACCAAAATCTCACTCTGGACTAAAGATTGGGACATACTGGACAAGATCATCGACATTGATCATTCTTTGGAGGTGTCATAGATGACCTTGGAATTTTTAGGAATCCCCAAAATGAACTCCTTATCAAGGAAATTATTAGGTTCACCAACAATCCATGTTTATATTTACAGAGATTGATGGCTCAAGCATACAAAAATGGCAAACAAAGTGATCATAGACAACATGTAATGCAACTCTACCCAAGAAGAAGTATCCACCCAAATAAAATGATTGTTCAAAATCACCAACCTAGAGACAGATGTGGTATAATAGAGGTGATTGGGATGTAGATGCTTTCAAGGGGACATATTCATAACTTCAATGTCATTAGCGAATTTATTACCACGTCTTCAACAATAAGATGTGTGTGAAGCTTTTGGCGCATGCTTGGTTAAGGGATGACCTAGTCAAGAAGGCCTACACAACCATTTCAAACTATGATTGTAAGCACTCAGTCAAAGACATCAAGGGTTTTTTCAGTCAAAACAATCTATGGAACAATGCAAACCTGAGGTGGTGCCTTCATCTACCCATAAGACTAATAATTGGGAAGTTTGATAAATTTTAGAAGTTAGTGATGGAGCTAAAAGTACTGAAGAATAGAAACATAAAGATAATGAACTTGAAAGCGACAAACAATCAAATCCTAATTACCAAATTTATTATAAACCTCAAGACCAAGATTACTATATCGACTTGCTCATGAATGAATGTGGATGCAACTCAAAAACATAACACTATGGATTTTGATAACACTATTTGATAGAGTAAACTTGCATAAAGACTTGATTCTTTGAAAATGATGAGAGGACAAAGTGTTTATAGATTTTCCGAAAGATCAAACGAAGGATAAGGATACAATAAAAGATTTAGAGCTAATTGAATCAATTGTTTAGTCAACTCAAGAAAGTGGAGAAGATAACTCAATTGATAACAAAGAATTACCATTTCAAACTCTTAGGAGGATAATAATGAATTATTTTAATTCATTGAATAGATAATGAGGGGGAAAAAATTATTTAAAAGACGGAGTTAACAAGTGAGGTGATAACTGAATTTTATTTATTTATTAAAAGTGGATAATTAGCTCGCATAAATTAAATAATAATATATTAATTAATTAATGGATTTATTATGGAAAATGATAATGAATGGTAAATGTGATAATATGGTAAATGGTAATAAATAGTTGGTTAATGATAAATGTGATGATATGGTAAATGGTAACATATTATTAATTAAGGCATACGACAAAGTGGACTGGGGCTTTTTGAATAATGTTCTAGCAAAATTTGGCTTTAGTGGTAAGTGGCGGCATTGGATTAGATCATGTTTGGTTGGAGCTAAGTTTGTTGTAATCATTAATGGCTCTCCTTCAAGTTACTTTAGTGCCTATCAAGGTGTGAGGCAAGGGGATCCTCTATCCCCTTTTCTCTTCATTATCATGGTTAAGGCACTCAGTAGATATGTAATCCAAACTCAAAGGCAAGGCCTTTGGCAAGGAATAAGAATACAATCCACATACATCACTGAGACACACTCATTATTTGCAGACGACACTTTACTATTCAGTCTCGCCACCATAGCAGCAACCTTTCTTATCAAAGAAGTGTTAGACAAGTACTCTTATGCTTATAGGCAAAAGATTAATGCAGCCAAATCTAAAATTTATGTTTTCAACATCGAGGAAGATACAAGTCAAGAAATTATCAAAATCTTAGGTTTTTAGCCTACAAATCTTCAATGAAGTACTTAGGCATTCCATTTTTTATGGGTCCCTCTAGAGAAACTTTTTGGAGCAAGGTAATTGAAAGGTTAAAGTCAGCTATTCTCATGTGGAAGCAAGATGGCTTTCTTTATCTAGCAGGATTCTTCTAGTAAAGTCAGTCTTGGCATCAATTCCTAACTATTTTCTAGCTATTCTCAAGGCTCCCCAATTAGTGATATTGGAAATTGAAAAAATAATAAGATCCTTTATATGGAAAGGTAACATGAATGATCAGAAAAAAGTTCCTCTTATATCATTAGAAAGTATGGCTAGGGATAAATCACAAGGGGGTGTGTGCATTCATAGTCTTTCAATTCGAAATAAAGCCTTTGGGACTAAACTAGTATAATAGTTATATGTAAAACTAGAAGCAAGATGGTACAAAATTCTGCAATCCAAATACCTTGATACAACTAGCCCATCCAGAGTCTTCACTATTTCAAATCCACTGAGGGGCTCAACCATGTGGAATTCAACCATGTGGAATTTCATAATCTCTTGCAGTAAAGTGATAACTGACTATATCGAATGGGAAGTACACAATGGGCAGCTAGTAAAGTTCTGGTCAAATTCATGGAATGGGTTTCCACCACTGCAGAATATTCCAGAGTTGCAGGTTATTAGGGAAACTTTGATTGATATTTGGGGTGACTAATTTATGAATTATGTACACTCCATGGACCCCGTTACTGGTAAAGTGTTTTGGAAGGACTGCTCAAGTACTACAATCTCAACTCAACAATTTCAGGCTTTGCATTAGATCTTGAGTAACAAAATTGTCTTTCTATCGGATAAAGTAGATAAAATAGTTTGGGCCCCATCAAAAACTGGCTTGTACACAACTAAACAAGGATATAAGGCCCTTTTATAGGTCAAGGAACAAAGAGCACCACAGAGAGCCTTTTCTTTATGTTGGAATGATAAGATACTACCAAAAGCTGGCAGTTTCACTTGGTTAGCCTTAAAAAATAGGATTCTAACAAGCGATAAACTGGTGAAGATGAAAATAGCAGACCCATTCAAATGTCATCTTTGTCAAATTGAGTTTGAAAATGTTGATCATCTCTTTGTTCAATGCAACTTTACTCAATCCTATTGGGAGTTTATTAAAAGTAAGCTGCAATTGTCACCACCTCTACCAAATACCCTATGGGATCTTTTTCAAAGTTGGACTACATTGTATAAATCTTCCTTTTTTCCATGCATTTGGATTTGCATCCCAACCTTGGTTATCTGGAATATTTGGTGGGAGAGAAATCTTCGCATCTTCAGAAAAATATGTTCTCCTGTCCAAACAACTATTATGAAGATAGAAAAGACAATATCTGAAGTCGTGAATGCATATGTTCAAAAGCATAAGCATATTGGATCTATGTTTTCAGATTGGGATGTCTCTGTTTTGCAAAATTGGAAGAATATAACCCTCCCATTTCCAGGTAGCTTACATAATCCAAATAAGTTGAAAATGGATAGAAGTTCAATCAAATGGATTCCACCACCTCCTGATTTCTTAATGTTAAATTTTGATGGGTCATCACGTGGAAATCCAGGTATTTTAGGTGCAAGAATATGTATAAGGAATTGCAGGGGTTCTATCATTACTCTAGTTTCTTCTCGCCTCCCATATGGTTCAAATAATGTCGGAGAAGCAATGGCAGGTTTGTTGGGGCTAGAAGCAGCTTTAAAGTTGGGTATTTCCAGGATTCAAGTAGAAGGTGATTCCCTCATAATTGTAAATGCATGCAAAGAGAGAAAAATTCACAATAGAGGTCTAAAATACATTCTCCAACCTCTAAAATACATTCTCCAAAAAAATTGGATGTTATTAGATAAGTTTCAAACATTTTTAATCTCTCACACTTACTGGGAAGGGAATAAATTAGCAGATTGTTTATCAAATTTGGGTTGTGATTCTGTAGAAGTTTCGATTCAAAATAACATGGAACAAATCAAGCCTTATCCCCAATTACTGGATATCGTAAGGCAAGAAGTAGTATCAATAGCTTAAAATTGGTACGGTGGCAAGGACCTGGCAGACACTTCATCCCACTTTTTTCAGAGGCAAGCAGTAATATCAAAGGTTTAATGTTGACACGGTGGCAAGAAGTCAATTCTTTCTTGCTTGTTGAGCTAGCGGACACATCACATCTTCATTGAGTGCCACTTAGTGACACTTCGATTATTATCTAACATGTGCTCTTTTGTGTAGGTACAGGTAGAAAGTGCAAAGACTAAAATGTTCTGTGTATTCTCCCATACCCAGAACATTGGGTAAAGAGATTTTAAATAATAATATTTACAGAGAGAAGAAATAGAAACGTCTACAGGAAATAGAAACAGCAGAAACAGAATTTCTAAGAAGAGGACTCTTTCCGTCTGCGATGAGATCATCCGGAGAATCTGGGATTTCCGTGATCAGCGTTGGATGTTTCCATATGCCCCCGCAAGTTGAGCGTGGGTGTTTGTACGGTCAACTTGTCCCGAAGTAAAGCAAATCGAGCAGAGCTCAACCCCTTAGTGAAGACATCTGCAACCTGATCTTTTGTAGAGATGAAGCGGACAACAAGACCTTTGTTAGCAACTTTCTCATGAACGAAATGATAATCAATCTCAATGTGCTTAGTCCGTGCATGAAAGACTGGATTAGCTGTGAGATACGTAGCACCAAGATTGTCACACCATAGAACAGGGGAAGCAGTGGGAGAATATCCAAGTTCAGAGAGGAGGGATTGAATCCAAATTAGCTCAGCAGTGGCTATGGCAACTCCTCTATATTCAGCTTCAGTACTAGACCTTGAGACGGTCTTTTGTTTTCGAGCACTCCATGAAATCAGATTTGGGCCAAGGAAGATGCAGTAACCGCTAGTAGAACGGCGGTCATCGGGGCAGCCAGCCCAATCTGAGTCAGAAAAGGCAGTAAGAGTGAGAGGGGTAGACTTGCTGAGTTGCAGTCCATAAGAGAGAGTTTCCTTTAGGTACCGCAGGATACGCTTGACAGCGTTCCAATGATCATCAGTGGGCTGCTGCATAAACTGACAGACCTTATTGACGGCGAAAGCAATATTGGGTCTCGTAAGGGTGAGATACTGAAGAGCACCGACAACACTCCTGTATAGAGATGGATCGCTAAAGGCGGAGCCGATGAATTTAGACAACTTTTCTTGGCTGCAAATAGGAGTGCGAACCGGTTTTGCGCTGTCCATCTTTGTCTTCTTGAGAAGATCAAGTGTATACTTCCTTTGAGATAGGAGAAGCCCTGTAGGAGTTGAAAGAGCTTCGATGCCCAAAAAATAATGGAGAGAGCCCAAGTCCTTTATGGAAAAAGCGGACTGAAGTTGAGATATCAAAGCCTGAACACAGTCCACTGTAGATCCAGTAATGATAATATCGTCGACATAAACAAGCATAAAAACTGTGGAGTGGGCGGTTCGCTTAATGAATAGCGAAGTGTCAGCTTTGGAACCCACAAACCCAACCTGTTGGAGAAAGGTGCTCAGGCGGTGGTACCAGGCCCGTGGAGCTTGTTTGAGACCATAGAGAGACTTGTGGAGTCGACACACATGAGTAGGAAACTGGGGATCAATGTATCCAGGTGGTTGCTTCATGTAAACCTCCTCCTCAAGGACACCATGGAGGAAAGCATTTTGCACATCGAGTTGGTGAAGGGGCCAACCCATAGAGAGTGCAATAGTGAGAACTGTACGAATGGTGCAAGGTTTTACCACAGGACTGAAAGTCTCCCCATAGTCAATTCCTTCCTGCTGATTGAACCCCTTGGCAACTAGTCGGGCTTTGTAGCGATCAATGGAGCCATCTGCTTTCTTTTTCAATTTAAAAACCCATTTGCACCCAACAATATTTAAGTGGGGCTTGGATGGGACTAGGCTCCACGTTCCATTCTGGAGAAGAGCATTAATTTCATTATCCATAGCCAAGCGCCACTGTGGGTCCACTTTGGCTTGGGAAAAACATGTGGGCTCATCAATATCATCAGGAGATAAGGGGTGCTTAGTAGCACTGTATGCCTTGGGCCGAAAAATGCCATGTTTGGACCTTGTGACCATTGGATGCACATTCGTAGGAGGAACCATCGAGCTTGGCGAAGGTAACGGCAAAGGGGAGGAAGAGGGGTCACGGCTAGGAGATGGTGGGGCCGAAATCACTAAGGCGGGGGGAGCAGATTCAATTCGGGTAGGGAGGTCATGACGAGAAGAAGGTGAGGCATCTAGGGGGATGGAGAGGCCATGGTGAGGTCCTTGCAAGGGAGGTGAAGACACACTAGATGCAGGTGAGTGATAAAGTGGGAGAGTGGATACGAGGGATGGTGCAGAGATCAAGTCCGGTGATGGTGCGTTCTGGCGAGCAGCAAACGGATAGGTCCCTTCATCAAACACAACATGCCGAGAGATATATATCCTGTTGGTGGGAAGATGGAGACATTTATAGCCTTTGTGAACCAAACTGTAACCCAAGAAGACACAAGGGAGAGAACGTGAGTCCAGCTTATTAGAGCTGTAGGGACGAAGGTAGGGAAAACAGAGGCACCCAAAGACACGCATCGCACGATAGTCAGGACCCGTGTTAAACAGACACTGAAGGGGGGACCGATTGTTGAGGATGGGGGTGGGCAACCGGTTCACCAAGTAACAGGCCGTGAGGAAAGCATCGGTCCAATAGATGAAGGGAACAAAAGCCGTATGAAGGAGGGTAAGGCCAGTGTCCACAATGTGCTTGTGTCGGCGCTCGGCTAAACCATTTTGTTGTGGGGTGTAGGGACAGGAAAAACGTTGTGTGATTCCTTGGGAGGCCAAAAAGGGTTTAAATTTAATAAATTCCCCCCCATTGTCGGATTGGAAGGTTTTGATTTTATGGCCAAGTAGATTCTCAATTTTAGTCTTGAAATTAATGAATGTAGGTAGTGCGTCGGATTTATGAGATAATGGAAAGAGCCATGTATATCTACTGTAGATATCCACAAAAATTAAATAAAAACGAAATCCATCATAAGAGACATAGGGAGAAGGACCCCAAATATCGGAAACAATTAATTCCAAAGGATGCGTACAAATAGTAGAACTAAAAGGAAATGACAATTGGTGACTCTTACTGACTTGACAGGGACTACAAAGACCCAATTTATTTTGACTAACAGGAAGCGACTCGACTCCGACAATATGCCGAACAGTTCGTGGCATAGGGTGACCTAAACGCTGATGCCATCTCTCAAGAGAAGTTCGTTCACCAACAAAGGCTGTAGAAGGGGTCTGAGAGGGTGGAGAAACACTCGAAGAGAGGCGATAGAGACCATCCTTATGCTGCCCGCGAAGAACTACCAGCCCCGTGCGCCGATCCTTTACAAGGAAAAAGTGTGGATGAAATTCAAAAAAGACGTCATTGTCAGAGGCAAATTTTGAAACAGAGAGAAGGTTAGCCGTGACATTAGGGACATGCAAAATATCATTGAGATGAAATAAACGTGAGGAATGAGAAATTTGTGATCTACCAATGTGAGAAATAGAGAGTTTAGAGCCATTACCAATGCGAAGCTTGTCAGGACCATCATACTCATGGTGAATCTGCAGGTTACTCAAGTCCAGGGTGACATGATTAGTAGCTCCACTATTAGGATACCAGGTAGGATCGACTGAGATCTGAGACGGCGCATAGGAAGAAGACTGCCGATGAGGGACGCCATAGTGATGATATGGATAGGGTGCTGCCATGTATGCAGAGGGGGGGGCAGCCGATTGGGGCATCTCCTGATAGGTTTTATCAAATCTAAACCAACAAGTGTTGGCTGTGTGGTTCTTACGTCCGCAAAGCTGGCATGGTCCTGTTGCCTGAATAGGCATCGGTGGAGGACGTTGACCACGATAGGTGTTCCCACGACCTCGATTATTGTGGTTCCTTCCGCGATTATTGTGCTGAGAAGGAGAATTGGGAGCACGATTACGGGTGGCGACATTGGCCACTGGGTGTTGCTGAAGGAGGGCCTGTTGGGCATCAATGCGCATCTCAAAGGCAAGCAAATGGGCTTGAAAATCATCCATATCAATAGTGTCAAGTGTGGCTGTCAGAGAAGTGACGACAGCATCATAGGCGGACTCGAGACCGCTCAAGATAATCTGCTGCAGATCCGAATCACAGACTGTTTGTCCTGAAGCTGCAAGGGTGTCGGCCAATTGTTTGGCACGCTGGAGGTAGTCAGCCATGGAGAGAGCTCCCTTACGGATGGTCTGGAGGTCGCGACGAAGTTGCATGAGTCGTGCTTTGGAACGGGAAGCAAAGCGCTTCTCTAGAGCGAGCCAAACAGCACGCGAGGTATCAAGGCCAACAACAGTCGCTAGAGTATCATGAGCAAGGGCAGAGAGCAACCATCCAAGAAGGATCTTGTCCTGCTTGCGCTAGGTAAGATAGGCAGGATTCGGCATCGGATCTGTCGGAGAGAGAGTACGAGGGGGACAAGTAATGGTCCCATCAACGTAGCCTTCCAGGTCATAGCCTTGGAGAAGCGGGAGAAACTGCGTGCGCCAGAGAAGATAGTTTTCACGATCCAGTTTGACAGAGATCGCGTGGTGAAGGGGAACCAGTTGGAGAACAGAGGAGTGTGGGGAGCGTGGGGAGGTGGGTGTGTGGGCGGCACTGGTGGTAGAGTCAGCCATGATGAAGATTCAAGATTGCAGGGTGAGATCCGAGAAGAACAGAGTAATGCAAGGGCAACGCAGAGGGGAGGGGAGAAGGGAAAATAGCAACGCAGAGGATCGTTGCTCTGATACCATGCAAAGACTAAAATGTTCTGTGTATTCTCCCATACCCAGAACGTTGGGTAAAGAGATTTTAAATAATAATATTTACACAGAGAAGAAATAGAAACGTCTACAGGAAATAGAAACAGCAGAAACAGAATTTCTAAGAAGAGGACTCTTTCCGTCTGCGATGAGATCATCCGGAGAATCTGGGATTTCCGTGATCAGCGCGGATGTTTCCATAGAAAGGAATCCTGATGTTGATTACACTATGTGATGTCTTATCACATGTGTGTGATCTACAAACGGTGACCTCTTGCAATGTTTCAGGTCCATCGAACTCATTACAGACAAAGTGGTGAAGAAAGAATTCCTGCCAAATGATGCAATTTTGAAGGCTTGCAAAGGATACAACTTTTGGCGAGGACATGGGAGCATCAGGACGAAAATGAAGTCCTCGTGGAGCCAATTCAGCCTGTTATGCCGATGGAAGAATGAAAAACTTAAAGGGTTTTCTCAAATGGCAGCAATTTTGTTCAGTTGGTTCCCTTTCGGGCAGTACCTACTACTACTTTGCTCAGTTGGTTCCCTTTCGTGCAGTGCAGTGCCTACTTTGTTTCGGGTACTTTGTTTTGTGAATGTAAATATATATGGGTATGTGGGTAGTTTATATTTGTATGCATTTTGATATGTTATAGTCTCTGAGTTTTGGCTCGAAACGGGTATATGGGCTTTCATGGGGATATCTGCATACGATTCACAGGCTTATTATGTGAGTATGCCTTTTGTAAAATTTTAGTTTTGGGAACATAATCTTCTATATGCTTGCTCATGGCTCTTTGAAAGGGTTGCCATAGTAGTGGAAGGGTCTGTAACTTGTTTTCTATTGGTCTCTGGTCAAGTTTAGAAGCACTTTCAGATGGGATGTCAGTGAAGGATAGAAGGGTTAGGAATTTCAAATCTATTGATATATTGTAAATTCTATATATATTAATATAAATATATGAGCTTGTTGCCTTCTGATTAAAAAAAAACATATTATTAATTAAAGATAAATGATGTGATAAATGATAAAAATTACTTAATAAATGATAAATGTGGTGATATGTTATTTAGTGGTATGATGGCAATTATTGTTTGTTAGGAGAATAAATTTACTATCTTTATTTTACCCCTCTTTGAGACAATATTTGAAATGACATTGTTTCAAAGAAAAGAAAAGTAGCTAAGAAGAAAAAATAGGAGAGATGAAGGCAGTAATTGAATGGATGAAGAAAATGATGATATGCTCTAGTCAAGTAGGATAAGCAATGTCAATTTTAAAAAGTGGGTTGATTGATGATGCCTCCTTAAGAGGTTATGCATGCATAAACTACATGGGTGGGCTCTCGAAAGAAAAGGTGTAAAGAAAAATGTTTGATAGAAGATAAACAATAAAGAACAAGAGAAAAAAAATAAAAGGTAGATGCAAGAAACATGATTTTGGATAAAATGATGATGAATTTATTACGATGATGTATTACATTGACTTTGAATTTAGCAACCTTTACTGGATATAGCAATGAATGTTATGCACAAGGTATATAAGACGAAGGTGACAATGTATCCAATGTATGGACTAACTCTCAAAAAAAATTCCCAACACTCACAAGGCATCTGACACTCTTGGTGGATCCTTGATAAGACAACCAATAGACATAAGGAGTTCCCTACACATCATAAGGTAGTTGACCTTGGTGGATTCAATTAGATAACCATCAAACACAACACACAAAAATAATAGATCTTACTCCAATGTATACCATTCAAAGTGCACAATGATATAAAATGATTGTGATGACCTTGAGTAGGCATAATATGGGTCAAAAGATAAAAAACAAAAATCAAAAAGTTAAACCAAATAAACAAACAAGCAACTTTCAATTGATACGTGCAACATTATTACCTCTTGCTAAGGTGTGAAAATGCTTAAAGAGATGGATTTGGAACATGTCTAGTTTAAGGAATGAACATCCCATTTAAGGCAAGTGATGGGCAAAAAGGAAATTTTTCATGATGGAAAATGATGTGATGACTTTATGTTACCAAGGTTGATTTAGAATTTTGAGGTTTTCACTAAAAATGCATGCTTCAAGTGTGTTGTTGGAAAGTTTGAAAGCACAAGTGGGTTTTTGATGTTTCTTTTTATTGATGGATTGTGGGAAATTCATGAAACTTGTTGATTGTGGAAGGAATCCCAGTCACTAAGTGAGCCAAAAGGCATAAATCAAGTTATTCCAATTCAGGTTGTACTCACCTATCCCTAGTGTATGACAAGGCATACAATACAATGATGGTTTATTATATGGATATATACATTTTTTATGATGATATAGATGTAATGATAGTTTTAATATGGATTCACATATTGTTAGCATATTGATGTGATAGATGATGTTATTTTACCACTAGGATGCATTTGGTATATGATTATAACCATGGGTCAATATAGGATATGTAGGATGAGCTTGGATGTAGTAAATAGTGGGAGTGATTTTTATTCTATTTTATTATTGTTTGATCATGATACAAAGTGATAAAAAAGGAAGAAGAATGAGGGAACAAGATGGGAAGAGTTATTAGGATAGGAGGTGGATATTGGGAAGGATTAAATGGGGGAGTAAATAGGAAGCCTTAAGGCATGGTGTATGTGTGGGGAAGTGAGAAAACAATCTCGTTAATATGGGTATAATATTTTGGGTGAAAAATGGATAATAATATATAAAGGGATGGGTAGATATGGATGAGGGAGTGGGATTATGCTAGTATGTGCTAAAAAATCCCTATTTTTAATGTAGCAATGGATATTACACACCAATGTATAAAGACCAAGGTGAGAAGGTATCCATTGCATGGACTTGAATCTCAAACAAAAGGTTATCTAGTACATGCAAGACATGAGATAACCTTGGGGTCATGTGAGGAAAGAAAATTTAAGCATGAGGAGTTCCTTATGCACACATGGCATTGACTTGACCTTGGTAGGTCAAGAACAACCATCATATATAAATAAGTTCCAACACACACAAGGTTAAAATCAACCTTGATGGGTCATGTTAATAACAACCAACAAACACACCACATAGAAACAAAAGAGTATGCCCCAATATATGCAAGAAAAAACATACCAAGATATGGTAAGATTGAGGTGGATTTGAATAGGCATAATATGGGTCAAAAGATACATCAAAATAAAAGACCAAATAACAAACAATTCATGTAGTCATAATTCTATTTCTAAAAATTAGGATAAATAATATACAATTAGATTACTCTTGATGTGGGAAGGATGTGCATCCCAAAAGGATTGATTATGATGATTGTAAGGATGGTGGGAAATAGTTATGTTGATTGTTTATAGTTTGAGGGTTGGTCCTATGTGTGATTTTCATTATTGCACTATGTCTAATGTGTGGTTTATTTTTTTTGAGTTCAAGTGGTCAAAGTTTATTCAAAACTTTCATTAATTTTCTCTATAGGGTGTAATTTTTGGAATTTAAAAAAGTTAATTTTTTGGAAAGCTAATTAAAAACTAAGTAGGGTTAGTTATTTGAAATTTATTATTAGATGTAAAATATATTCCTTAATTTAGTGGTCAAATTTTGGTCCAAACAAAAACATCAAATTCTCTCTCACACGAAATACTTTCCTACCTTAATAAATCTTAAAATAGAAACATAATTAAAGCCATGTCATCTTTAGGAATAGAGATCCTTTCTACACATACCAAATCTAAAGACCAATTTTATTTTCCATCATATAAAATTAAGGAAAGAATGCCACGAGGACATGAAACAATGATACATTTCATTAAATATAAATTGTTTGACCCATTTGTAAAATCCTTAAATGAGGGTTTAGTTAGGTTTGAGAAGGAATTGTTATCACAAATAAAGTCCCAACAAAACCACCAAGGTGGGCACAACCTTAATAAACCAAATCAAGGGATAGGAGAACCTCTTCAAGGTCAATTATACCTACCAAGAACAAACATGTTCATAAATTTGATGGTAGAAATGCAATTTTACGGATAAGCCTCATAGAACAACAATTTAAACTTCATAATATACCAAGTAATGTCACGGTTTACATAGCTTTACTATATATAGAATTAGGACCTTATCAATGGTACTGATGGAAGATGAGTAACAAAAAAGGACAAATGTTCAGTTGGCAAGAATTAGTAAAGAATTGTAAACCTTCTATGAACAACCATACATTGAATTTTTTTTTACCCAACTAAAAATTAATTTTGTAGCTGAGTATAATTTTGAGCATTTGAGATTGGAACTTCAAGCTCTCGAGGTGACACCTTACCAAAGGCTACAATTATACATCAATGGACTTAAGAACCAAATTAAAAATGATGTTTTTTGTTGAAACCTTTTACCGTTAGAAAATATATGCAACACACATTGCATATTGAGCAAACAAAACACCACCAAAGGTGAAACCATGAGAGTAACTTAAAAAAATGTGACTAATCCTACTAGCAAAAACATGGACAAATTATTTAGCCTAAGAGAAATTAGTAATCTCTACTCAACAAGAGATCTAGAGAAAATAGAAAAGGCCTATGTTGGAATTGTGATAGCAAATGGTCAAGGAGCCATAAGTGTTCTAGTAGTGATAAAAAGAATGGAATTGAAGAATAGGGAGAAGTACATGCAAAAGAACCAAACATAAAACTTAAGAATGAGGATTCCAAGGAAAAAAAAGCATTACTATCTCCCTACATCGATTGAACAATCAAAGTAATTGGTAATATAAAAAATAAAAATTTGAAATTCTTAGTTGATACTAGTAGTACACATAACTTTATTAATAGAAGATTAGTTAATGAGCTCAATTATTTTGTTTTTTTAGTCTCTAATTTTTGAGTCATTATAGCTAGTGAGAAACAACTACCTTGTTGTGGTAAATTTCATCATATAAAACTCTCAATGGGAAATTACCAACTAGATTAAAAAATGTTTGCTATCCCTATTAGGGGAGTGGATGTATTTTTGGGTGTGAATTGGCTTAAAAATTAGGAACAATATATTTCAATTTTCAAGACATTAAATTAATACCAAGAATCATTTTTCATCCCAAAAAAGGTTCATATTTATCCCCTATTCTTATGATTAAGAAAAAGGATGATCCATGGAGAATGTCCTCACATTACAAGAAGCTAAACAAGATCACTCATAAAGACAAGTTTCATATTCTTATTGTTAATAATAGGAATATAAAAAAATCTATGCAAAAAATCCAAATGTGTCTTAAGGGTGAAAGAAGTAGAATACTACTCAATGCATCTAGTGTCACTTAATAGTGTTAAGATGGAGGCTAATAAGAGGATTTTTGGGTCTAACAAGATACTATAGAATATTTTTCCATAACTATCATGCTATAAAGAAAATATTTCCTTTGGGAAGGTATTAAAGTAAATTTCTAAAAAATTGTGGTGGAATGTTTGATATGCCAATGAAATAAAAGGAAAACAATAAAGACTTCATGTCTATTACAAATATTATACATTCCAATACAACACTACCTATAAAAATTTATTAATGGAATTCATTATGGGGTTTCCAAAGTCGAATAGTCTTGAAGTAATATTGCTTGTTGAGGATAGACTCATTAAGAATG
Source organism: Sequoia sempervirens (assembly GCA_007258455.2). Classification (NCBI taxonomy): domain Eukaryota; kingdom Viridiplantae; phylum Streptophyta; class Pinopsida; order Cupressales; family Cupressaceae; genus Sequoia; species Sequoia sempervirens. The sequence continues at coordinate 23,900 of VDFB02060296.1, read as the reverse complement.
CATATTTTTGTGGACACTCTCATCTATTTCTTACTAATTATACATAAAAAGTATTCATACAAAATATACAAAAAAGTCATGGAATTTCCCAAATCAAATCACAAAATAGATCCACCTCAAAATTCTTAATCAAGTGGAAGAATTTTCCAATTGAAGATGCAACATGGAATGATGAATGATTCATACGAAATATTTTAGAGTTGCTAAGCATTGAGGGAAATTCTTTTTTGAAGGGAAAGGGACTGATATGATCATAATATGATATATTCCTAAGTATATATTATATATTCTTAAGAATAATAAGGATAAGCACTTGTGGAATGTTTAACCCTAATATAAATATTATTTAGTACACTAATACCTCTTAATTAAGATGGAAGGGTATGTCCCTACATAGTTAAGCCTATAAATAAGGAAGATAACTCTCTTCCATATGATCATATCATCAAATTTTGAACTCATATATTATTATTTTATTATTGGAGATCACCCCCTTGAAGAGGTTTCCTATATTTCTGATTTTTACAAATATTTCCAAGAAATATCATCACTCATATTGTAAAAATGAAATAGTTATGCAACCACTATTATTCATATGGTGACCATTAAGGCACTTAGAGAACTAATGTGGTGGTTTTGAAGCCATTCCAATAGTCTCAAAAGTGTTGTGGTAGTTTTACAATCACTATCTATGAAAAGTGGAAATTTCATATAAGTTAATGAAAAAATAGTTTGAAAAGTATGGAAGGACTAGAGGATCATATATTATACACCTTTCAATTCCTACATATAGTTTAATTATTTATTATTATAAATTAATGTTCCCACATAGAAAATGATGCCTCACTTGGATGCAATCTTGATATTTCTTTGTTGTCACTCTATATAATGTGTCATTCATCTATCTAATTATGAATGTGTCATAGGGTGAAATCACAATACTATGTCTCACTTGTTTCCCAAGATAGACATTTACATCAATATTTTAAACTGAGTCTTCATCTTCTGAGACCTATAGCAACTAAATCATTAAGAATTTAAAGATGATGTGAACTAGTGATTTGTGGCAATTTGTGTGTAGATTCTAAATATGTTTTTTTTTCAAATTTTCCGAAAAAAATAATGAATCTTTCATCATCTCCTTTAGTAACTAGTTTTAAATAGAAAACAACATTTTCAGAAAGTAACATTTGTGTCGTACAACATATTTTTTTCTATAGAGGATTAAATTCTAATTTTTGAAATATAGATTCTCAACATCAATATCTAGGGAAAGGGTATTTTTCATAATTTTTTGTTGCATATATATTTTTTAAATTAATTTATGAAGTCATTGTAACTATAATTTGGGCATACGTGTGTGTCATATAGCCTAACTTGTGTATACATTGAAATCCAATTATTATTTTTTGGGTGAAATAAGGACATCAATACCTAGTGAAAGGGTATTTTTTGATTTTTTTTTACAATGGTTTACTATTTTTCCACCTCTGCACAACAAAGAGCTTAATGTGTAGAGAAAACCCTATGTTTAGTAAAAATTCAAAAATTAAATATATGATAAAATGAAAATATATCAAAACTATACTTGTTGGAAAGCTCATTTTGAGGGCTACAATCTTGCAAAATATAATTTATAAATGACATTATGTAATCCCTCAAAAGGTAAAGAAAAAGTGGTTTTTTGCCAACATTTTGATCAGTGTGAAGGAGACTCCTTTGTGGGTATAATTTAATATTAGAGGGGTTTTATCCAAGGGGTTTGATCTAAGGGAGTCTTATCTATCCTTCTTAAATTAAAAACCTTTAGATGGAACCTCTCAAGACTTAAATCATTAGTTTTTCTAAAAATAGTTATTTCAGGCAAAAATAAGCACATCCCAAAAGTGAGACACACTATTGTGGTAGTAGCCCATAGTCTATGTAAGAATTTGATAGCGAGGGGGAGAAGGAGATAGAGAAATAGAGAGTGATAGTGATAGTGATACATAAAGATAGAAGGAGAGGGGGAGGGAGAAATATAAAGAAAGGGAGAGGGGGGGAGAGATAAAGATGGGTATAAGTAGAGAGATAGAGAGGGAGAGATAAAGATGATGGAGATAAATTTAGAGTAGGAGAGAGAGTGTGAGATAGAAATAGATAGAGGTAGAGAGAGGATGGAGAGCTAAAGATAGATGGAGAGATAGAGGGGGAGAGGAAGAGGGATAGAAAGATGGAGACATATAGAGATATAGAGAGAGCTCTGGTAAGATACACATAAAGAGATAGTGAGATAAATAAAGAAAAATATAGAGGGAGTAGGTGAGATAGAGAGATAAATAATTCAAGTGAGATGGAGAGGCATAAAGAGATAGTGGGAGAGAGACATTTATAAAGAGATATGCAATGAGAGGGAGAGTTAAAAAAGACGGGGGAGATAAAGAGATAGAGAGGGAGAGAAAGAGAGATGAGAGAGTGAACGAGGGAGATACAAAGAGATATAGTCAAAGAGAGGAAAAAGGGAGAGAGGGAGAGAGTAACATAGAGAGATAGAAAGGAAGGAGATGTGAGGAGGGAAGGAGGGGGAGGAGGAGATAGATAAAGAGAGATGGATGATAAAGAGATATAGATAGATGAAGGGGGAGATAGAGAGGGAGAGCAAGAGAGAGAGAGAGGGAGAGAGAAAGTGTGTGTGACAAGGAGAGGGAGATAAGCATAAAAAATGGTAAGTAATATAAAAGGAGAGGGAGATGGAGATAAAGAGATGGGTTAAGGGAGAGAAAGAGAAAGGAAGGATAGAGAAATATAAAGAGAGGTACATGGAGAAAGAGAGGGAGGAAGAGGGAGAGGGGGAGAGGATAGAGAAAAATAGAGGAAGAGTGAGAGAGATAGAGAGATAAAGAGTGAGAGGGAGAGAAGCATAAAAAAATGGTGAGAGATAGATATAAATATATAGGGAGAGAGAGAGTGGGGGAGGGAGACAAAGGGATAAATATAGAGAAAGAGAGAGGGGGGAGATATAGAGAGGGAGAGAGCTCAATAGATGGGGAGACAAATAGAAAGGTAGATGGATCTAGAGAGAGAGAGGGAGAGAGAGGGGGGCAATATAAATATAGAACAGGGGAGAGAGATAGCGAGGGATAGAGGAGGAGAGATAGAGAGATAAAGATGCTAAATTGAATCATGCTTTTAACTTCTAGAAAATGTGTTTGTGCTCCATAGCATGAGCATGTTATGTAACACGCTAGCATTTCAAAATATGATCATGTTATAAACATGATTGTGTCATAAAATGTGCTCATATTTATAATGTGAATGTATTTCATAATGAAAATATATTTTATAATGTGGGTGCATTATATAACACGCTCATGTTAAATAATGCAAGCACATTTCATAAAATGCTCACATTTTATTAAAAAAATATTTCTCACAAATTTTGGCTTGGGATAGGTTTGGGAAACAAGCTTAAAGGATTGGACTATTAAATTGTCTCAATTTCATGTGTTTTTTACCTTCAACAAAGTTTTCAATTTGTACGTCACTAGGTTTACATATTACATAATAATATTTAGTAAAATTGTCACCAAAATGTTTCACATCTTCCTAGCTTTTTAAACACACAAAGTTTTTTCAATTTAAAATACATTAGCATATTTATTTTTTAATTTCTTTTACTAATGTTTCTATTTTTCTTAGATACACATGTATTGGTTTTTCTTTATAACTTTTGATATTCTTATCATTTTTTTAAAAATATTATATAATATTGTTTTACATTTCATTTTTTACACATTAAAACATTATATCTTCAATTATTTTTATGCAAGTTATGTGACAAGCACACTTAGTGACACATTTTCAAGATTCATCCACTTTGAAAGATTACAAAAAAAAGTATTCAATAAAACATTACAAAAAAGTACACAACACAACTTCAAGTACTCACTCTTAACTATTATGTTTCCAACCAATTTTTAAAAACACTAAATGCAAAAAAAATAGAGGACGCACATTAGACATTGTGTTATGTTTTACTAAGAAAAAAAAGAACACTTTTGTGTGTGCACAACATTTCACAATCTTAATATTAAGTATATTTTTTAAAAAGTAGTAGTTTAGAAACTAAATTTAGAGTACTACAATTCTTGTTCTTTTCATATATTTAAATTTTGAGCATACATCCCAAATTGTTCATCCAAGTTTAGGTTTAATTGATTTTAGAAAAATGTGGTCACTTTTAACCCCCTTTTGTATACCATTTCTATGAACTTACCCAAATAGAAGATAGCCTTTAGATTGAATTTTAGTTCTCTACCAAACTCACTTGTTGGAGAACTAAATTTTTAATTATTCTCTCTTATAATTCCTACAGATAAAACCTGGTTTGATATTATATTCATGTAGAGGCCCAAATAAACAAGAATCACACTAGGCATTCTCAAACAACTCACACTCTAATTGTATCGATGAAAGATAAATTTTTAGTGTAAGTCATTACTAGTGGAACATATTTTTTCAAGAAAAATTCTAACAATTTATAATTTCCATAAGCAAATTTAAAAACAACATAATCTTTTTTCCCACACAAAGGACCTTAGTAAGAAGATACATGGAAAAATGAAAAGAACTTATATTAACTAATAATAATGGCTAGAAAATATTGGTTTTAGGGTATCTTACAAAATAAATATATAAGGAACAATGAAAGAACTAAGCCTTTCTCAATTGTTGTAGTTGATTGTGCTATATTTGTAGACCCATGGATATAAATACTTGTCATTTCCTTAGTGATACAATCTCTCATGTTTCAAATGTTAATTTTTGTGACTTTCTTGAGTAAGAAACACCTTCCAAACAATAATAGTCACCTCTTCTATATGCCTACACAAAATTTCAAATCCCAATTCTTTCTCTTCCTCCTCAAACGATTCATTACCTAATTGTCCATCCAACATCTTACTTTTGTTTTCTTCCCTCTTTTCTATATCATTTATCCTTGTTTATATTCCCACACAACCTCCTGATTATATTTTACCCCTAAAGACAAAAATCCCCCTTCTGCTAACTATCAATGCTCTTTTCCTTGACTTTAGATGAAGTCTCTTGCCAAAATACAAGGAACTAGGTTGCTCTATCTTTTATGCTCTCTCTCTCCATTGTTAAGAATGCCAACTATGTGTAGGAATTGAAAGGAACGCCTATAATTATGGTATGAAGGATAATTGTAGGATAATGGTAAAAAGAAAGTATCAAAAATTATCTTATTTATTATTATTAATGTGATGAGGATTATAGGATACTAAGATGCTTTTGTGTCATTCTAATAGAATATTCATAATTTTTTAATAAAGAAAATCGTAGAGAGTTATCTCAAGAGGAATTGTATTATATAAGAACATGCGTGTTTATGAAACATAAAATGTTAAATATAATATTTAACTCCTATGAAGATGGTGAATCAAACTATAGCTTAGTAATAATATGAAAGTTCAAATTATAAGTTAGCTTCTATACATTTAAGTCACAAATTCTAAGAGGGACCCCTTACATAATTTGTGTACACTAGATTGTGTAAAAATTATCATGAGAGTCCCTCTCACTAATGATCAAGTTTAGTTCTCTTCAATTTTAGGAGATTTCTCATATTGTAGCAATAAATTCCCCTTTTGAGCATTTATTTGAACTCATACTTGATATTTTGATAGGTTTTTAAGAACTTTAGCATAAACATGTTTTCCTTTAATAAAAAAAATGGGCATGTGGCCATAGCCAATGGTTGTATAGCTCAAATAGGTTAGAGTTAGATAGTTAAGTCACAAAACCTCATAAATTAGAATATCTATAGCTTCCTACATTAATCAAGCATATATCCATGTACTCACTCCTAGTGTTTTCTATTTATTTAGTTTGCAATTGCACATTATCAACCATGAATGTTGTTTGTCTTGGTAAACATTGATTTGGTCAAAGTTCCCCTTCAACATAGTATGGGATAATTGTGTCCCACATTCTAAAGTTTGTAAACATGAATCATGCATTAATGTATGCCAAAATATAACTAATGACCATATGTGTGTTGAACAAATTCAAAGCTATTATTTGTAATACATTCTATGTTGTTCTTGATAAATTATTCTCTAATACTTATACCTTTTTAATAATAAAAACACAATGATGTTATTGACTAGTAAAATTACATAAGAATGTTTCTGGATGGCCAATATAAACATATATAAATGGTTCTATTGTCCAGACAATATACATTTATATTTTTTTTGAAATTTATTTCATTCAATGCTTGGCCAATAGAACTATTTATATATGTATACATCATCCATTCAATATCACCTTTAGATTCTTTACTAGTTTATAACAATATCATAGATCTAAAAATTTAAGAGATTTTGACAAATATATTAAAAATAAGTAATTTTTAATATATCTTAATTTATCAATATCAATAATTATTTGCAACAACACAAATAATGGGTACAATAAGTATTAACTAGAAGAATTTTATTTTTATTTAAGTGTCTTTCTATAATACTTTAGCTACTTCATAATAATACATACATTAATTTTATAACAAACTCACAAAAAATTGCAATACCTTGTGTATAGTAAAAATATATGTTACAAATGCCCATTAAGGGGCTTGGTTGGGTTAATCCAGCTTCTAAGGGATCAGTGGAGGTCAAAAGGGAAAAACCGATGGAGGGATGGTGGAAATAAAATTTTGATGGGGCTTCTAAAGGGAATCCTGGACCATCAGGGTCAGGTTTCATTGCTCGTGATTGGAGAGGGAATGTAGTGGCTTTGGGAGCGAAGAAGCTAGAGGTAGGGATGAATAACGTAGTTGAAGCGTCAGTAGCACTAATGGCAATCAGACTTGCCAAAACATTAGGGGTTTCAAAGATTTACCTGGAGGGTGATTCTCTTATAATTATCCAGGCAGTGATGAAGGGGAGTATAGATGTTTGGCATCTGCAGAATGTAATTGGTAAAATTAAAGAGGAGCTGGCTTTTTTTTTTATGATTTCAAAGTAAGCCATATAAGGGGATCAGGAAATACAGAAGCATACATCATGTTGAAGTGGGCATTGTCATTTGGAGAAGTTGGTGAAACAAGGGTCGAAGACCTGAGAGGATTGGACTTTGAGGAGGTTGATTAAGAGGTATGGTTTGCACACAGAAATAACTGCTAAAGAATAAATGATTTATTTCAAATTTTGAAGCAGCAAAGTGAATGTTTTGTGGAGTCGGGTGGTGGTGATGAACGTACACCCAGCATTAATGGCGGATTATGAGATCTTAATGCATAATAAATGCATTAAAGTTTATTTTCTTGATGCTTCCTTCATTGTATGTGGTGGAAAACGAGTTTGCAAATGGTTGGAAAGTGGAGTTGGCGTCGAAGTTGCAGGGCTGAGATGGAGGCAAATTTTATGCTGAAGTTGAAGAGGCAACTTAGCCCTTTCTTTGGTGAAGCATCGGAAAAGAGGCTGAAAGGAATGTTCCTTTACAGCGATGAGAGACTGGTTGAGGCAATGCAATTGATACTGGGTAAGGGGTTTGGTGATCTCAAACACAGGCATCGAACGAATATGGATGTGTACAAACTCATAATGGCTTGGGGTTTAGACTTGGGGGACTCGATTGAAGTGGTGAAAGGGGTGATAAAAGCTCTGGTGCATAAAGATTTTTGGAAGACATGGAATCAATCTTGGAATGGGCCATCCCAGGACAAGGCTTGGACATATGCGAAGGAATTGAGGATGCAAAGTCTGAAGAGGCCTAAAAAAGTGCATCCCATTTGTAAAATGTCTAGAAGGGAGGCGTAAAGCCAGATGGAGAGAGGAGGCAGAATGCAGGTGGAAAGCACTAAATTTTTTTGTGGAATTGATGGAAGTTGAGGCGATAATTACACAGGCCCAACTCGAAGCAGAGTTGCTAGAGAGGAAGGAGCTATGTCTATGAAATAAGAAGAAGTTGAATGAGTTTAAACGTGAAGAGGACTAGGGTAGCTCGGCCAGAGCCTCACAGTAAATTCCTTTATTTGTCCTAAAACTTTGAATTTTTTTGTTCCCTTTTTGCTAAAATTTTGGGGTTAAGCTCTGCGAAGATTGTAAGGAAAGTTGGCGAAGGAATACAGGGTGGGTAGAAGTTGTAAAGAAATATTGTGATTGTCTTTACAAAGCAATTTTTTTGAAACTACAGTAGGTGTTCAGGATTTTTAGTGTAAGTTACTATAGGTAAATTGGGAATTTCAGAGAAAATGGCTTCTAAGCAGATGAAATTTTGGGCGGTAGTTGGTTTGTTATGAAATCAAGAAGATGATGTACTTTTAATTTACTTTATCAATAAAATAAAATATTATTACCAATCAAATATATATATATATATAAAATAAATGGGTGAGCAAGACATTTAGAGAACAAGGACAAAATGAATTATAACAACATTAAATACATAGATATCATTATTATACCTTTCACAATGTTATTGTGTAATTATAATTTATTAAAGATGTTAAATTTCCATAGTCCCTAATAATATTTTTCCATCAATATTTTAGATCACACTTCATGATCCATCATTGGAATTAGAGATTAAGAAAATAAAAAATGATGGAAAAATGTTTACACAATCAAATCTATAAACATACAAGGTCTAATTATAATATAGCCGTAAAATATATTTAAATATGTGATAATATATAAACAAGTGATGCAAGCGAGTTCCTGCCGAGAGGTAAAAGTCATGTAGCTATGAGTTAGGAAAAGTTTTCAGACAGCAAATAGGAATATAAATGTATTTAAAATTTGTAGGATGCATGGGGAACGTGGTCCATAGGGACATGTGAAATGGCAACACGTGTGGACGGATGCAAGGGAATTTTTTTTTATGGGTATCATGTATACGTGGAGTTTTTTGTTTTTTTGTGTGTGTATGTATACATTTGTGAGATGGAAGATTCTTTATGATCTTAATTAGGAAGCAAGAATGCATTATTAATTTGTATTAATTATTGAATGCAAACAATCAGAAACATTTGTAATGCATGAGACATATACGCATACATGTGTCCACGTGCGCACAATGCACAGAAGAGTGAGATGCATAGTTGGCATGTGAAAGAGTCTTAAAGCAGGAGGAGACGCAGCTCGCATTTATAGTATTAAATGAAAGAGAACAGGAGAAATAAACTATTTATGACTAGTGCAATGTTTTTTTATTTTTTTTTTTTTTAGAAAACGTTTTGGTTGAAAAATTCATGAGTCATTTTAAATGGAACAAAGTTTTGATGTAGAGATATTTCTAAAGCATCAAATATCATTTGCAACTATGTACAAAAAAACATGTGTGCGGGCAAAAAAGGAAAATGCATTCTTTACATGCCCCATTTTAATATGCATGGTGAAACAAAGTTTACCATATTTCTTTTTTTTGCTTGTATGTCTATTTGTAAATAAAATTATGTTTAGTGTATTGTTGTAGAACACATGCTATGTTAATTAATACAATTGAGTTATTTTAGTTTATCATATTACAATATGCAAGTGCTAATAGAAACAATAGTGTTAGGTGGAAGATTGATAGGGGTAGCTCATTTGAGTATAAAGTTTTGTAAGATTAATGAATGTTTTTTTTGATGTAGTATGAAGATTAGTATTATATAAAGCTATTGATTTTATTATAAATAAGATTTAAATCCTGTCTATGCAATATGATAAGATATTTTTGTGTATAGAACAGTGTAATTATATTACAGTAAATTGTTAGATGAATGACTAGAAAGCTATTGATTTTATTATAAATAAGATTTTAATATTGTTTATGTAATATGAATTAAAATTTGTGTTTATATAATTAACAATAAGTAATTTGCAAGAATATAATAAAGAACCTTACTACCTAATATTAAATTTGTGTATATATAACATAAAATGTAATAGTTTAACTTATGAAAATGTAATAAGTGAAATAAATATTACGATAAATTGTTAGATGAAACTGTACAAAGGTATTGATTTTATTATAAATTAGATTTGAATGTTGTTAATGAATTACAAATGAATTTTTTTTAAGTGTATATATTTTAAACAAAAAAATAATTTGAAAAGATATAAAGAATTTTATTAGGTAAGATAAAATGTAGGTACAGTAAAATAATCAACATGTTTGTAGCACTTTGCATCTAAACATTAAATTATTATAATAATCTATAGTAAAATATTCTTATAATGTTTGTAACAATGCTTGAAGCATTAAGTATACATGGAGGCATGTAGACATTCAGTGACGTGCACAGAATGCACAGGAGAGTGAAAAGCATTGATGGCACCTGAGCAAGCCTGAAAGCGTGATGAGACTGAAATTGCATTTGCAGTATTAAATGAAAGAAAACAAGATAAATAAACTAGTTAGTATGAATGCATATATGAAAGGAAAGCATTAAAATATCGATCCATGTAAAGACATATGCATGCACGGATGTGTACATGTGTCCATTTAACTTGGTATGTTAAGAAGAATCTATATATGCCTGCGTCCATAAAGTTAGAAATGTTAGAAACAAGTTGCAACGTAAACAAGAACTAGAAAAACATTACTGACTGAAACAAAGCAGCAATACATTAGTGTTTGTGGAACAAGTTTATAAAGTATATCTAATAATGCATTTGGATGCATGGATACATGTAAATATTTGTGAAATCTGAATATACATTATAGCCTTGGAGGAATTGTCATATGTGCTTTTAGGAATCTGTAAGAAACAGGATTTAGAAAAGACGTTTTGAAAAAAACTCTTTGCATTTGACAGATATAAAAAGAACATTAATGATTGAAACAAAAGAATGATACATTATTGTTTTTTGACCAAGTGTATTAAGAATATCCAACAATGCATTTGAATGCATGGATATATGTAAATATTTATGAAAGCTGATTATACATTTTAGCCTCCAAGAAACTGTGTTATGTGCTCTTAGTTATCTGCAATAAACAGGATATAGGAAAAAACATTTTCAAAGGAAGTCCTGATTACAACTCTATGTTGTCATAGTTATTTTCAAAGCCCTCAGTGTTTAATTGCATAACCTTGATATTTTTTTCAATTTTTCCTTTGGTATGGTGTGAATTTTGTTCTAATGGATGAAGGTATATTTGAGGTATAGATAGATAAAGATATGTAAGGGTGGTAAAGAAGTATGAGTGATGTAAGTGCAACAAAGAGAAGGAATTGAGAGAATCATGTAATGCAAGTAAGGTATATGAATGCCTTATGGAAAGTATTAGATATGGGAAGGAACGATATGTGAAATTGGATGTGAGAATGAATGGAATGTAAATTATATGAATTTATCATCTTTGAGTTATACGCTTAAAATTAAATGCAAGATATAAAAATTTGAATGAGTGAGCTAGATTGAGAAAAAAAAGGAATGCAAGACATTGGTGTGATGCAAGAGAAGCATATAAATGTATTTTGAAATGTATTTGATTTGAGAAGAAATGATGTGCACGGGTGGAAATGGAAATGAGTGGATTCAATAGGGTATGAAGTGAACTTTTGTTCCAAGAAAGGGTGGAAGAATGTCTATTTTGTTATTGGTTATGTTTTTTAAAATCATCATAGGGCCGAGTGTCTCAATACAGATACAAAAGAAAGACTGGTGTCTCATTTCTCACTCTCCTTTGGACTAAACAAAGTTCCAAGATCCTTGAGCTTCCTTGAAATGTGACAAGAGATGAATAGATATAAAAATATAATGATATTTAAGGATGCAAGAGTGAAAAGAGAAACACCAATGAACATTAGTACCTTTACATGGGTGCATGTCTACATTTACAGTAACAAATTTCCTTTTTGACCTTATCGAGGAAGCAAAAATGTATTATTATTTTGTTTGAAGTATTGAATGCAAATAATCTTAAACATTTGTAACAATGCTTGAGGTATGCATGTATACATGTATCCATGTGCACACAATGCAAAGAGTGAAAAGAATACATGACATGTGAACGAGAAATTTGAATGGAAAACAGTAAAATGAAGTAGAAATACAAATCTGTGAAAGCATAGTGATGCTCAAGTACCATTTGCAGTAGCAAGCGAAAGGAAAACAGGGAAAACAAATTATATACCAGCAAAGCATATATCGAAGGAATGCATAAATATATAATTTGGTACACAAAGAACTATCTATAAATGCATGTGTGCATAAAGCGAGAAATTCCAGGGAGAATTTGCATTTGAAACATATACAATATTGTTTTTTGAACAATTGTATAAAGGATACCTAATGATGCATATGAATGCATGGAAACATGTAAATATTTGTTATATCTGATTACACATGATAGGCTTGAAGAAACTGTTATACGCGCTTTTAGGGATCTGTAATAAACAAGGTTTAGAAAAGACATTATGAAAATAACTCTTGAATACAACTATATGTTATGAGTGTCATTTTTGAAGCCCTCAGTGTTTATTTGCATAACCTTGATATTTTCTTCATCTTTTTTCTTTGTTTGGTATGGTGTGGATTTTGTTGTGATGGATGAAGGTATATTTGAGGTGTAGATAGATAAAGATATGTGAATGTTAAAAAGAAGAATGAGTTATGCGAGTGGAACAAAGGGAGTGAATTGAGAAAAGGGTGAGATGCAAATAAGGTGTATGAATAAGTTATGAAAAGTATTTGACATGGGAGGCAAGGATATGGGATGGTGGATATGAGAATGAATGCGAATGTAAATGGTATGAATTTATCGTTTGCAAGTTATATGCTTACAATTAAATGCAAGAAATGAAAATTTCAATGAGAGAGCTGGATTTAGTGAAAAAAGGAACGCAACACATTGGTATGAGGCAACACAAGCAAATAACTGGATTTTGAAATGTATTTGATATGAGAAGAAAGGACATGCAAGGGTGGAAATGGAAATAGATGGAATCAATAGGGTATGAAGTGATTATTTCTTGCAACAAGGGGTGGAAGAATGTCTAGTTTGGTATTGGTTATGCTTTTAAAAATCATCATAGGGCTGAGTCCGTCAATATAAACACAGAAAAAAGACCCATGTTGCATTTCTCACTCTCCTTCATACTGAACAAGGTACTGAGATCCTTGAGCTTCCTCGAAATGCAATAATAGAAAAGTGGATATAAAAATATAATGATATTTATGGATAGAAGAGTCAAAACAAAAGACAAAGTGGAAGTTCTTATGCATATACTATGGAAAAAATAAATATGGAAGAACATAAAATAGAGAACATGTAAATGCTGATGGAGTGGAGAACATTAAATACATGGAGAGAGAAATACGTAGAGCTAATCACAGATATATGCATGGATGCATCAACAGACACATGTATACACAGAAAACAGAACTACATGGAGAGATGGAAATATGAACACATGTATACATGGATGTATGCATATTTGGATATAGGTACAAATGCGTATGTTACATGGAAGGATGTATTCATATACATATGCAAATATGGATGAAGGAATATATGCATATATGCATGTATGGACAATATGCATAAATGTATGGCAACATATAACTTTTAATTTTGTTATATTGGAAAACTAGCACTATTCTGATAAATCAATATTGGAAAATTAGCATTTAGCTATTTCTATTTATCTGAATAGCTTTATAAATTATTGTTGTTATTGAAAATCAGTGAAAAGCGATTGCATAGATTGATTAAATAAATTTAAGCTAAGGCATAGTTTATACAACTGGCGAGTAGAGATACGTAATCCTTGAATGCAAATTAAATGCATTGAAATATCAGGAAAATGTGAACACATGGAGAGGTCAAAATAATTGAAGCAAATGCATTAAATGGCATGTGGCTGGTGGGGAGGGTGCTGGAATTGCTTGATGGCCATGGGTGGCTAGGATACTTTGGCCATTAGGGGCCATTTGGCCAAAGACAAAGACAAAGACAAATACATGGATGCATGAGTGGACACATGCATGTATACATGTATCCATTGAAAATATCGATAGATACATATATAGATGGATGTGTGTATGCAATTCATAGGTGCATATATGCATAAATCAATGTATACATGCACCCATAGATACAGTCATACATATATAGACAGATGCATGTAGAGATGGCAAGATATGCATAAATCGTTATATGCATGGCTGCATCTATGGATACATAGATACATAATGAAATGGAGAAAAAGACACATTTATATATGCATTTACTTTGGGAGTTTGATTGTGAATCCATATGCATATTTTGATTAAAACTAGTGGCTGAAGGTACATAGTTCATTCAGACAAAATTAATGCATTGAATGGCATCTGACCAAAGGGGAGATTGTTTGTATTGCTAAACAGTCTTTAAAGGACTATGCCGATCATAGAAAACAATATTTTGAACAATGGCTAAAAAATCTGTTGAAATTGCTCTAGAAACTTTGAAGCAAATGCATTTTTGCTTCTGTTTATTTTCATTGTACATTTTAAATGAAAGTCGGGTTTTGCATTGTTACAATGTATTTGTATACTTTGATTATATCATAGTTTAGATCATTTTAAGTGTTATCCATTTGAATCTTTTCTTGAAATACGAAGGATTCATCTGAGTCTTAGTGGCAATGCAATTTGTCCTATAAAGAGAGCTTTGGAACCAATGAGTGTCATATACATTAGGTGCATGAGTGCATTTGAAAGTACACAATTCATTGGTAAATTAATTCATTGAATTGCATCGACTAAAGGGAGTTGTTTGGATTACTGGTATTCTTTGAATATATAGCAATTAAAAGAGATAAATAAGTATAATTATCCTTGGGAACATTTCACATTTTGACTTTTCAATGAAAATGAATTAACAAAGTAGCAGTCAGACCTAAAGAAGGTTCAAGGACTATGCTGATAGAAAACTATATTTTGGACAATGGCTAGACAATCTGTTGAAATTGCTTTAAAAACTTTGAAGCAAATGCATTTTTCGTTCTATTTATTTTCATTGTACATGTTAAATGGAAGTTGGGTTCCGGATTGCTGCAATGCATTTGAATACTTTGATTATAATATCATAGTTTAGATGATTTTTAGTGTTATCCAATTGAATCTTCTCTTGAAATACCAAGGATTCATCTGAGTCTTGGAGGCAATGCACAATTGTGCTATAAAGACAGCTTTGGAAGGAATGAGTAAGTGAGCCACAATTTTTTTTTGCTCACATTGCTAATCTCACTATGTGCTTTAAACCTCTAAAGTAAAAGAAAACTGAGGAAAGAAAGTATTTATTGCCTCAAGTAACTGGTTTCTGGTTCTAGATACTGTAACTATTGTACTCATAGGTACACAGGCAAAGTATGGAACCATATAGAAAGCAAGTGAACTCTTTAATAATCCCATGAAACATAGTCTTTGTATGCATCCATGTATACAGGTTTGCATGTGTATATGTGTACATGTAATTATGTATATATGTTAGACAATATGTATTTGTGCATAGGTGCATAAGGATGGTATGTATCTCTAGAATTTAGATTGCATAGGTAACATGTAGTTCATAGTCATCTAGTTAGAGTAATATGATGACTTTGTGCATATTGGTATTTAATTCTAGAAGTTGATGTTTCCAAAGTTGTTTTTTTTTAATTTGGAAAGTAGTATTTAGTTGTTTTCTTGATTGTGTTTCAAAGTGAATGCATTAAACAGAATGTGGATCTATCATGTAATATAGATTTACGTGACTAGACATGCATTGTGACTACTTTGAGCATTTGATTTTTTGTTATTCTGCAGATCTGTGTAGTCACAGGAGATGATGTTGCTGTAGAGTCAAGACCTGGAATCAAGCTACTTGATACATGTATCCATACATACATGGTTGTGGACATCTATCGTGGTATCCATAGATGCGTAGATACATGTATCTATGGATAGATGTATTCATAGATACATTGACACATATATGGATAGATGCTTGTATACATTTGCACATAGAAAGACATACATATATGCATGGATGCATCAACAGGTAGAAGAATACATAGAAACATAGTTGCATGGATAGATAGATAGATGCATAGCTGGATACATAAATGCTTAAATATACATGTATGGAAATATCCATGGATTGCATATTAAGTTGCATAGATACATATATCCATGGCTACATGTGCACATAGATACATGTATTGCAGTACACATGGATGCATGTAGAAGTGTATCTGCGAGCAAGATGCATGGTTGCATGTGAGGCTTGCAAAGTTTGTATTTTTTTTATTACTGCAAAGCGGTCTCATAAAGAGAGGTTTGGAACAAAAATTATGTCAACATGTGTGGTAATGAGAGTTTTTTCCTTGAACCTTGTTATATATTCAAAGAGTAACTAGTAATGCAAACAGCGTTTCCTTTAGCCAGATGCCATTCAATGCATTGAGCTTGCACCAGTGAATTATGTACCCTCAACCACTAGTTTGAATCAAAGTATGCATATGGATTCAGAATCAAAAGCTCTTTCCTGTGAACGTATTTTTAATTTGCTTATGCATTTGCCCGGAATGCTTTTAACTGGCAACATTGGCCAATCACATTTTCCCATTGAGCATATTACTTTCTTTTTTTTTGTACAGTTTGCATTTGGAGAGATATTTTATATATTGGAAAATTAGCATTTATCTATTTTTCTATTCATCCGAGTAGCTTTATAAATCATTTTCATTTTAAAAATTCGGGAAAATTTGAACGCATAAATTGATTAAATAAATTTAAGCAAAGGAATAGTTTAAAAGTTGGTGGCTAGAGGTACGTAATCCATGAATGCAAATTAAATGCATTAAAATATCAGGAAAATGTAAGCGCAATGAATGAATGCAAATTAAATGCATTAAATGACATCTGGCTGGAGGTGAATGTGCTGGAGTGGCTTGGTGAACATGTATGGACAGGGTACTTTGGTCATTTAATATAGAGTTAAGCCACTTGCTATGCATCTTTATTACTTTGTGTGTGTTGTTTTTGTGTTCTATAAGCCTGTGTTGTAAAAACCTAGATTCTGCAATTGCTTTGAGCTTTTTTGCTATGATGAAAGCATATAGGATAAAGGAATTTTGTGACCTGTTATAGTTAATGTGCTGATAGGCACATATAGAAGGGAAGCGAATTGTTCAAAAAAACTTGTCAAAGAAATGTGGTCACATGGAATGCAACAAGTGTTCAAAATGGACACTTTGGTTTTTGCATGTTAAGTTTGTCAGATAATGCAATTTGGCATGAACAATGTTGTAGCCATCACATGAACAATAGAACTATTCAATACTGAACTCTATGCTTGTAATAATTATTGGAAAAGCTGTAAATGCCATAGATGAAATAATATGAATAAAATTCTAGTTTTTGGTATTCTTGAAATGCAATGAAAAAGTTGCTATAACGACATAAGACAAGGTTGTGTAACATATTGCCATTCCTGTATCTAATTTCTTTGAACACGAATGATTTACACACTTGATTGCAATAGTAACATGTCTATGAAAATGGGACAATAGAGATCATAAAACAATAGTTTTTAGTGTGAGTATATATGTATCCTGATACACATAAGCTTATCTGGCATTCATGAAAATAATTGCTATGTACAGTGAAATAGTTAATTAGTGTTACTATATGCGTTATCCATATAACATTATAAATTGGTACAAGGCTAGAGTGGCAGATCCATAAATACATGGACGCATGTATACGCAGTTGCATACAGGGATACATAGAAGATTAGATGAATACATGGACACATGAATATGTGCATATGTGCATATGGACATAGAAGCATATATACATGTCAATACACATATATGCAGCGAAAGCAACATACGGATTTGTGTATACAGGAGTGTACTCTATACATTAGGATGCATGATGGAAAAGTGACTATAAAGTACAATGCATAAAAGCAGCGGCGAGACTTGGTTGCAGTAAGAGCATAAATATGAAAAAAGCCAAAGGAAAATAACCATTTATTGTCTCAAGTAACTTGTTAATGGGTCTAGAGTGTGCAACCATAACAACTTCTAATTGGTGACCATAAATTCTTGAAAGCGTAAGAATCAAAAAGCAAATATTGGAAAAGCTAGGAAGGACAGAATGCAAAAGGGAACATTTAAACTATATAGTTTGAATGGCATTATGCATGGAGGGATAATAATTATTGAACATATATGTCAGATGTACATAGAGAACCATTGTCTTCATAGGTGCAAAAACAAAATTAGAGTTTCAGATGTCCATATTCTAGAAGATTTTAACATAGTAACCTATAGAAGTGTCTAAATGTATAATAGCAATAGAGAATTTTAAAACCAAAGATGTCTTTAACATGTGAGAACCAGTGAAATGTCTTGGAGCATGGAAAGGTGAAAAAGTAAAAGTCTGAACAATATAAATCTGTGCTCCTCTATACCTAGTTTCCTGTAAAGCCAACAAAATGCTATGTATTAGAAACATAGTTTGTATGGATAGTGATTTGAGGTACTAGTTCAAAAGAAAAAAAGTTTACATATGAATGACTTTATTACCTTCTGGTGGTGTTTCCTGTCTATTTGTCAATGCAAATGGCTTCAACAATGGCATTGTTTTGGTCAAGGCTAAAATGTCCTTTAGCACTAAAGTCCCGTAGGATGAATATCACTGCTGACTTGTCCTTAATATAGTCTTCATAGCTGAGCCTTTGCAGTGTGGGCAATAGACGGTGCATGGTGGCCTGGTCAATTGAAGACTGAATTGTTTGATTGTCATAAGTTGTTATGGTGGTTTTAAGTTGTAAACAAAATGTATAATTGACTTGCTAGTTGCACTGTTTGCAGTGAGAAGTTTTTTCTTGGAGTGTGCCATAAGCAGCAAATTTGAATTTGCATTTTGGGCAACATGCATGAAATGGATTGGAAAATGCATTTGCTGCTTTTACAGTACCAGAAACCTATAGAATATGGTTCAAAATTGTTAGAGGAGACAAAAATACAAGTTTGGATGCACTAGATTTTTAAAAAAAGAATGTTGTTACCTTGAAAGTTTAATGTAGTAGGTTGTTGAGTTTTTCCAAGCTTCTTTTGTCATTCAAGGTACAGATGAATGTTGATCAACATGTGTGAAATGTGTTCTTCTGATCTATTTTTCTTACAACATTCTTGAAAATCATTGTAGGTGTTTTATTTGTATGCAACTAGTCTTCGAGTGCAAAGTATTGTTGCTCATATGTTGACCGTAATAGCAACTGCAATTCAATGAGAGGATTAGATTTTGTTCCAGAAATTGTTATAGAGACGACTGCAGAACATTTAAAGCTTGAAACTGAAAGAAGAGGTAAAATTTATGTAGACCGAAGTACCTGTGCCCTGTCTATGTTAGTGTGGCCATCTTTGATGTCAATTGCAAATTGGGCACCCATTTTTCTGGCACCAACTACCAGCGCAGCTATTGTGCCAATTGGGTACTCATTTACAGTTGCTAGCAATTGGCTGATAGTTGTACTCAGGATGAATTTGTACTCTTGATAGAGGCGGGGGATGTTTTCAGTGCTGCTTATGTCGGTTAAAATCAAAATGCAATCACAGTCACCTCTGTCATAATCTATCCTAGGTGCAACTTGGAAATTTGAGATTGAAATAGCTGATCCCGGGACTATTTTAGGCTCATGTTGATACACAAGGTTTCCACTAACATTTAACGTGATTGTCATTTCTGCTTTGTGATATGTCAGATCAGCACGTAGCATTTCCCGTGTTTTGTTGGCCTTATCCAATGTTGCTTTGTAGACAACAAGGACATCACCCTAGAAGGTGTCTCCAGCTCTTCTTGCATTTAGCTGTTCGATTGAAACAATTCTAGGTTTCTTGACTCTTGTCCTACAAGGAACAAGGATAATGTCAATAAAATGCTAATTTTATATTAGCAACTTGGGTAAATGACGGTTCATTGTAGAACGAAGTACTTTACCATTGTGTTGACTCTTCTTGTGCAATTTGCACCTATTTGGCTTGTCTTTTTGATACATCTTTTGGTGTCCTGCAAAGAATTGGAACAATGTTATTTGAATATTTGTGATTTGGGCGAATGAGAATGAAGGAATAATACTATGAGCACTTTACCGTTGTACTGATTCTTCTTGTGTGGTTTGTAATTGCTTTGACTATCTTTTAGTTTCATCCATAGATCTCCTACAAATAATGGATATAGCATTGGAAAAGACATTGCAATGCATAAAGGTCATATAAGGCTATAAGTTCTATAAAGTTGAATTTGTCTATTGTGCAACATGCAATTTTAGGAAAATTGGATTGTGATCAGTCCAATATGCTTCTGATATATAGGTAGAGCATATATTTGTAGCCGTGTTGGACCAAACGTGATCAATGACTGAGTTGCTTATGCTGTGTTGTTGGTTCAGCATAAATTGTATGTTGTTCTGGTACATATAACTGTGAAGCATTTTTTTGCTTCTGCTTTCTGAAGACATGTTGACATTAAAATTGCCTAAAATGTACAACATGTTTTCTGAATGTATGGACCCAATAATTATTTGCAAGATTGCAATTACTTCATCTATGGCAGTTGCAGGTCTTGCATAAATATTACAAACATTGAGTTCATTGTTAGATAGCATTACTGTCAATGTGATAGCTTCAATATTCGAAGTTTCATGTTGTGTTGTTTTTTACAAGAGCAAATGTTTCCTGGTAAAAGTTGTTATGCCATGTATGTTATGTATAGAGAAGCTATCAAAATTCTACAGCAAGGTATTTAGCTCAAAGGGTTGCATATGTGTTTCTTGGAGACACAAGATATCAGATTGCATTATGCCATAGTAATTGACAATGTCTTTTGCATGTGCTTTTAAGCTATGAGTGTTCAATGTACATAGGAGCAAATGTGATTTATTTTTTGAACATGTGTTTAGATTATCAAGTTGCCATTGTGCACATGTCTGAAGATGAGACATTTCTAGTTGTATTTTGTCTTTAACTTTGAAGTTTTTTGTGGTTAAAGGTTGTAACAGGAATAATGATTCTACTGATTTTGTTCGTGACAGAGCTGTATAGGTTAGTCCATGCTATCTAACGCCTGTGGGATCAAAAGCCAAGGCCTCCATTTTTAATCCTTGGGATCAATGAATGGTTTGTGCACATTCTACTTGTACTGGGAATTGTTTTCTAGTTGTAATTTTCTTGTTTATTGTTATTTTCTAGATTGGCCTAGCAATGCATTGTATAGGCACCCAGTCTTTGTCAATGATAGTAGAATAGCAGTGTGCTAGTTTTGTGCACTGGTGATGTCCAATTGATGGGTCATTAAATTTAATCCAAACAATATCAATATTGTTTTGTGATGTATATGCTTTAAAAATTCCATCTGAACCGTTGACGAGGCCATCTTCAACATTGTAATTTCCTGCATAAAGCTCAACAAGAATGTTTGGTTTCAAGCATATTTGTGATGGAAGTGTCATTGTGTGACTGTACACTCGTATTGCATTAAGGTCCTCGTTAACTTCATCTATCGCATCTAGCACAACCATTTGGGTTGGAATGATTGATAGCATTTTGTTGTTATGTGCTTGAACGTCTATTCTCCTATAGAAAAGGTGTGGAAGCAATGGATCTAATGGTACAGGACGAAAGCAAATTTTGTTGATATAGTCTATGTCATGAGTTGTCTGAATGCCTACTCGTAGTCTATTAAGAATTGAAATAAATATTTCATCTTTTTGTCTCATGGTAGTCACCAATGAATAGCATTTTATGTGGTCTTTCCATAAACTATAAGGCATTAATTCAATTGGAGTAGGCCTATTTTCAAAAACCACAGAGTCAAGGACAGGTTGTGCCTGGTAAAGGTCACCACAAAATATGGTATCAAGGTTCCCAAAGTATGTTGTAGGCATTTGCATTATGTCTCGTATCTTCTATCAATATACCGTAGAAATGTTGAGCCAACTAATGATATCTTGTCTATAAGAAGAATGCGCAATTGATCATAGTGCTTTGACATAGTGTCGAGTACTTCAGTGTTCAATGGCAGGAATTCTGATGTATTAAAAGGTATGTGAAATGTTGAATGTAATGTGAATCTCCCTATGTTATATGCTGCTTTACCTATATATGCAGTTAATAAGCCCTTGGGTTTGTCTGGATTATTGTCAACAGAATTGTTATACATGCGAATGAGAGCTTGGTAGATTGCTTTTGCTGTAAAAGTCTTTCTTGTTCCAGCTCCTCCAGTCAAAAACAAGTGCAATGGCTTTTGTGGATTTTTCATATTTTTTATGAGAACATCCTTAACAATTGCTTGTTGTTCTTTATTTAACATTCGTCTTAACTTGTAGTATTCATTGTTATCTATAATCTGTGGGTGCTTTGTAATTTGAAATCCATTGGAGTACGTGGTATTTGGGTTAGAATGACCTATGTTTGGAAGGTCTATTTGAATGTCATATAGTTCTTTCTGGGGAAGCTTTGCTTGCATTGGCAGGTCAAAGAGCTTTTCATCTTCAAGAGACTGAAGATCATTTATAGCTTTGTCAATGTCACCCCATGCAGAGTTTGTGTTGTGGATGAACTTTGCACTGTTTGTTTGAATGGTTTGTCCATAGTACATGTATGCATGTTCCCAAGAGTCAAATTTTTGTTTGAGTGTATGCTCATTAATGGTAAATGGAACATAGAGAACCAATTTCTCTCTACAATGATTCTCTATATCAAAGTGTTTGTTGAAATTGATAAACCGTATAACATTGGGTTTGGCCTTTGGTTCAATTGTAGCACCATATTTGTTGTATCTTGAAACAAATTCTGCAAGACATATGCCCACCATTGTTTAAGGGTGTTTTAAATAGTAGTCTATAATAGATTTTGCAAGAACATTTTCTAATTCATCTGGCTCATTGCTCAATTGTTTAACAGATTTGAGTATAAATGTGCGATCATTGTCAGATCGCGTATCAATGAATATACATTTTCTTGAACTCTAATTTAATGGCAATGGCAAAACAATATGTGCAGCTTGTTGTGATGACATTTGTTGCAAGTTAAGCATGGCATTTCCAAGTTTACTTACCATTCGTATTGCATCAATATTGTCTTGCTTGTGTTCTATACGTATTCTTTTGAATGCATATGTCATTGATTTGTCTACTTTTTCAATATATGAGCTATAGTACATAGCAGCAGCATATGCATTTAGGACAAATTGTGCATTTGTATTAGCCTTCCAAAGATCTGGAATTTTCCTTGAAAAACTATTGTTCCATATTTGTGATGGTTTTCTTTGTAAGAAAAGCGTAGCCTTGTTTAATGTTGAGCTCAAAGCTTCAATGTATTCATTGTCACTTAAGTTTAATTCTTTTAAGAACATTTGAAAAGTGAATGTTTCGTCATAGTTTGCTTTTTGGAGTTTTGAAAAGATATAAGTGGCATTTGTAGTCATCGCTTCAGTCTTTTGGAGTATTGGTAAAAGTATAGTTGACTTTTGCATTGGTGGGAAAGGGAAATTGTACCTACAAAGTTGTTTTCTTGATCTCTTGCATTTCTTTGTATGATGGTGTTTGTGTAGCATTGCCAAAGGAGGTTCCAAATTTTCAGTGCTACAGGTAATATACTTATCAACAAAAGCTATGACGTCTGTGTTGTTATTTTCTGTGTAGATTGGTGCATTTTTAACCCATATGAAGAAATGATCATGTTCATTTCCTCGATTTTGGAACTCAGTGACTGAGAAGTAATCAATGACATTTCCAAAGAAAGAGTCATCTGTAAGTATCAATTTTTTATTGCATTGATTCTATGTTTATAGTAACATGCACAAGTGATAGGATCTTTCTTGATTAGTTCAAATTTGTCAATGTGTGTTGGGTGATTAGATTCT
>VDFB02060295.1:0-127263 GCA_007258455.2 Sequoia sempervirens | reverse complement strand
AAAGCTGTCGCCACCGGGATCCCAATACAATATGAATCTACATCCATCCGTCATGCAGAGATAAAAACTTCTAGAAGCATCTACTATCCTGAATCTCTCTCTGTCCTCTGCGAAACCCTCACGGATGTGATAACTGTCCAAACCATCATGCCAACTAACACCATAGTCGCCCTGTAACCATGTACCTGTATGAACAATCTGCGACATAGAAGTATTAAGCCCTGTCAAATACATATCGGCATGATAGATGACTGACTGCGGCCCCTGCAAGTAATACCCCACAAACTGCTGGGTCAAGTACCTGCATCCGCTAATCCCATCTTGTGAAGATGGTAACTCTGCACACAGTAATGAATTACTCCTCTCAACTGTACCGAGAGAATCACCTCGCGCACAAGTATTGTGCATCGAATATGAATCGTGTACAGGTAGATCAAAGGAAAAACCGTAAGCACTCCTCACCGTGTACACCTCATTGAACTCCTCTGTGAGTTTGGTTTGGAATTGCGATGCACTGGAACAATCCCAAACACTACGATCATCACCCAACCTGGAACTAGTATCAAGAGTACGATCAGTGTCCAACTCGAAGAGTGGGTTATCATATATCGAACCACCATCAAATTCAAACAATGGATTATTCACAAACTGCACAATCACTCCATCCTGATCGAAATCATCCATCTCTGAATCGCTGGAATAATAAACTGAGTTGTACTCCTGACTAGGCTCAACTAGCTGCCGACCATAGTCAACTGTATCAAATAAAAAGATTGATTTGCTTCCAGGAGAGGGAAACAAATCATCACAAGTACCAATCTCCCAACTGGATGAGACTTTGAATATCTGCTGTGAAGATGGACAAGTATCGAGGGTTGTCACACAACTCTCGAGTGAATCAACAACCAGGTCACAGGAACTATCAACGATCTGCCCTGCATCACCTATCACGGAACTAATCTCAAGAGATCCTGGTGCAATGCGTGGCTCACTGCAACTCTCATCTAGTGCACTCATCCCATCTGTATCCACTGCTCCTGTAACCGTGATGGATGTAACCACATCCTCAACATCTCCCTCATTGCTATGAACCATGGGTGTATACTCCTCACCAACCGCTGCCATGGAAGACTGAACTATATCCAAAGATGGTGAAGATTGTGCCAAACTCAACGCCACGGTAAATCTCTCAATCTGTAACTGTGACTCTCGAAGAGCCAACTGGGTGCTATGCAATGAGTCCCTAGTCACCTCAAGCTCATGAGTGAGCTCATCGATCCGCTCCTCCTTTCCCTTCAATGCATCATAACAAATGCAATCCCACTCGAGAAGGAAATCCCTGTCTGCAAGTAATCTTAGGTAATTTTGCTTCATCGTTCCAATTGCTTCTCGGAGTGCATGTATCACTGCAAGGGAAAAACCACTATCACTGTGCTCATCTGTCAAAGGAGGACTCCAACCATAGGTAGTCAACATCTGACGAGCAATGTCAAAATGCTCAAGGGCGGTAGCAATCATAGTGTCATCCACATGTAGTTGCCCAACCAAATGATGAGGATTCTGAAGCTTACGACCCCCATACAAGATATCCTGTTCACCATATGCACTATGATATGACGCTGATCCGTCATCGCTCACCTCATGATAAGCAGCATCATGTGTGCTTTCATCAACGCACACCTCAACACCTAAGGTACTGCTGCTCGGTACCTCAAAGGATGGCTCAACTGGTACGGTAGAAATTGCTGGTCTGACAGTATCTTCACACGCTTCTACTCCAACAGTGACTGCATGCTCATCCAACGAATGATCCTGGGATTCCATATCAACATATGAATCCTTTAGCTGGTTTTCAATGATCTGATCCGAAAAATCAGATTCGTCATAACATAAATTCTCAATACCAACTGCATCTATAGTACCCAGCTCTGGAGTCTCTTCACGTGACAACTCAATAGGGTTACTTTGCACCTCTGAAACAACTGTTGTATCATGCTCACGCAAAGTTTCACCATCGCTGTCATAAAAATCAGAAGTGGCCTCTAGCGTAGAAACTTCTTGAGTCACCTCCTGGAAAGACGATGTAGGTAGATCATTACTCATAGCCGTGCTAGTGCGTTCACGAACCAAATCAGCACTTTTGTCAAATTCATCATATAAATTTCTGCCTTCTTCATAGGAAACTGAAGATATCAAATCATTCTGACGAAAAGTGGTATTATTCTTAGTTGTAGATTCTCTGTCCTTTCCAGGTGTAAACAACTCACGAGCTGTAGTGAGATATCTCTGTTTTTCAAACTCCGTCTTATGGCCAAGACTTGGGTGCACATCCACGTAACTCATGAAAGGAAGTTTTTCTTTAATCTTCTGAGGTAGAATGCTATATTCCCGGAACATGCCAATCACTTCGCTTTCTGTGTTTTGTGGTGTTCTGTCAATAGAGATCCTTTCACTGGTCTCCGGTGATTCTAACTGCCATTCATCGTTCGCTGTCCTAAAAGTACCAACGAACAAACCCTCATGCCTCTCACCTGCTATGGCCTCATCGGGCTCCTGTCTCGTGAAAGTGGGCCTAGTAGGCCTATCACTAACTGCGATACGCCCTAGGAGCTCTCTCAGAACTCCGTAATATTCGGCCATCGCCACGCATGTGGTGACGACTTCCCCGGTATCCACCGGGTTGCGTAACGCCAATTACCATTACACCATTGGATCACGCTGACTCGTACAGACCGAAGCCTTCAGTGCATGCAAGACTCGCATCGTTCGACTCAAGTATTCCGAGGGAATCTCCGTTTCAAGATTTTATTGTTCTATCGCATTCCGTAATACCTATCACCATGTTTCCTACCGCTAAAACGTAACCCTCGCTAGTTCGACATAACCAAAGCTCAGCTCAATCGAATGAATAATACCTGATAAAACCCTAACTGTTCCGGCTGCAGAAGACGGCTAAACCCTCAGGATGGCAGGATTTAGCTCTGATACCACTGTAGAAACCCTAGTTTCCCCTTTCTCCGTTTCCGACTGTCTTTCTAAAGTTTTTTGAGAGTTTTTGATGTTTTGTGATTTTTTTTGCAATTTTTGGGTTTTTGACAATAAATGAAAAGTACGGCTTGCTTGAAAAATAATAATAAATTTCTATGAAAATGAGAGATCTTCAATATGCAAAGAAAATACACTGTAGAATGAAGGCGTTGCTTTTATGTGTTCAACTGGCAACAATACATTAAGATCTGGAACATGCATCAAAGAATAACAATATTTTATTGAAGTAAAAACCTGGTATTTGCTGCTACAGCTGAAGTACAGAAATTGTACGGCTGCAATTAATGATCTTCTATCCTTCCGTTTGATGATGCCTGATGATGCTCCAAAGATATGCGCCACTACTGGAAATGATAGGAAATGATCTTCAAGATTGGCATTTCCTTCAGAAACAAAGAATGGCTCTTTTTTCAATGGTACGGCCAGAATAATGAAAGGTACGGCCTGAGTACAGATTGCTGCAATAAATAAAATGTACGGCCTCTTAAAATAATGTCCAGTCTCTGGTATAAGGTGCGCTTGAATGAATAAATACTCTCTGGTTGCAAACACTGAGAAACTCTGAAGGTATGAATGTGTTTCGACTGGAAATCTGCAACTTTGATGAAGGTACGGCCCTGCTGTACAAAAGTACGGCTGATGGCAGCAACCAGCAATAAATATGAAACACGTTCCTCTGTCTTCACTGTCTAATCTCTGAGATATGATGCACCTCTGTGAATGAAAGTATTCTGAATAAATGAATAAGCTGAAGCTCTGTAAAATAAATAAACTCTGGAACTCTATGATTCCTCCTGAATGAAGAAACCTCTGTGTTGGCAATAGATCAGATGTTATTTCACATCCTCTGAATCGCTCCCACTGGAGATGGCTCGTTCTCCAATGTTTCGAGACCGAAACCCTAAAGCTTCCGTTCTCAGACGAAGTCTTGACCAATTTCCAATTCTCAAAAATGTCATAATAACTCAGAAACCAAGGCAAATCCTCTTTATTGCACAAAAGTGCGATTTCCTTAAAGATAGGGAAATATTAAATATTTGACATTTTAACTCTTTTAATTTTTCAATAGTCTCCGTCAAATATTTTAATATTAAATTAATCGTCAACTGGCCCCTTTTAATGTTGGGCGCCCCCTCAAAAGGAATCACTTAAGTTATAATTAAAATATTATAACTTTATATTATATTCATCAAATAATTAATATTTAATTAATATAATTAAATATTAATATCTCCCTCGTTATTTGTCCGATGACTGATCCGTTTGAAGCTGACGAACTCTGAAGTGATTCCGAACGCTGCCAATCTCATACTGCTAAAAATAGCAGGGGTCCCACACTGCCTGCCAGGAACTGCTAAAAATAGCAATTCTGCAAAAAGTCTCCGAATGAGCCCGAACGAAAGCCAATTGATCAAAACTGCCAATCTGACGCTGAGCCAAGCTCCGAAACGACCTTCTAACCACTCCGTCAGCCTACGAGGGTCTCATGATAGGCCAATCTCACAATCACTGATGCTCGCCAAAAATGGGGACATGACAAATTGGAACAAAATCTTCTCTTGATGATTTGCAAGTTGTCAAAGAAGGTATGGAGATAATGAAGACAAATTATTTGAACCTTCTTTCAGATCGTGACCACTTGGTTAGCCTTGTTAAGAAGCTGATTTCTTCTAGGACTTGCACATTGGGTGACAACATTGATTCAACCTCTTTTCAAGGAGTAGATGGCATTCATGGTAGTATCCTTCTCACTCTTGATAGTGAGTTAGGAAAATTGCAATTGCTTTCCAAGGGAGGTCTTGATGATTTTGCACAGTGGAAGTCCATGGGTGTTGAGATGGAAGGACTTCCATATATGACATTTGAGGCGCACCAGCACAGTCTTTGGAGTCAACATAGTGAGTCAGATATACAGGTTTGGGATCCAAGTGGCTAGTGGACATGTGCAGTTGATTCTCCATTCGGGCGTCAGATGTTTTGGCAGTCGAGTTGGATTAGCAGTGCAGATTGCTTGAGGGCAAGCAATCTTTGGGAAGGGAGGACTGTCATGTCCCCGAATTGGAGGTATAGTGATTTAATTAAGTTGTCCAAATTATTGATATTTCATGAGGATAGTTTAATTGATGATTTAATTAAGTCATGAGGTGTTATTAAATTAATTATTTATTAAGTTATTCCCATAAAATAAAATATCAAAAGGGATGACTTATTATTTAATTAATTTAATAATAAAAAGTGACTTAAGTGACTAATAATAATAAAATAATAAAGTCACTTAAGGAATAATCAAGAATCTTCTAGAAGTCTCTTGGTGATGAGGTTGAAAAAGTATAAAAAGAGGCTTGGGCTATGCATTTGGACATCTTGAGTTGAATACATTTTCTACTACACTGCTGAAGCTGAATGCTTAGCTTATTGATTTCCAGTCTTCGTTTGTGAAAGACCAAACCTAGCTGGTTAAGTGCCAATTTCGGTTGTGCAACACCAACCCTAGTTGGATAGTGGAGGAAGATACTTCAGTCTTTCTCATTGGACTTATTGCAATCATTGGAGGTCATTTTTGGAGAGATTTATGAGATATTTTGAGGTCTGTAATTTTGCTTCAATCTGCAGACCAGCCATGGAAGGATTAGCATTTTCATTCATTACTCTTCATTGAAGCTTCATCTCTTTGTGGGTATTGGAGGGATCACTTTCTCTTGCGAAGACAATCATTTCTATAACAATTTTGGAAGCCAATACTGCTGTATTTATTTTTCTAAAAAGTTGCCAGGCAAACCAAGGGCGACCTCTTGGCAAGGGGGCGATTTTAGTTTTGGAGGCACAATAAATTCCAATAAAATTTGTGTGGCATTGGCTGGGCATAGAGAAGGGTTGACACACCTTCTTGAAGGAAAAATTCAGCTTCATCAAAGAGAAACGAGCTTATTTGTGGTTGCTGCTACAAAACCAGGTTCTTCATTTCTGAAGTTATTTTGCATTTAGTGTCTCATTTACATTAGGGATCATTTGTTGGTATAATCAGCATCACGACAATGTAATTACAGTCATATTATGAACAATCAAATTGCATATGTAAGGCTGTCATGAGTATGGTAGTTGGCATTGATAGTTTCAGTCATATCTATATTGTAATAAGTCTGATTGCATTTCATCTACAACTTGTAATCACTTATATTTCATTGCAATATCATATTGGAGATATAAGGAGTTTGCTGGTCATTTATTTGACAAAATGTCTTTTACATGTAATTGCATTACTTTGTGTTAGTTTTCATGCCAAGTGTTTGTGAAAATTCCTCTTGGCTGTAGGTGTGCATTTGCATTTAGAAATTCATTTATATGCACTTGAAAACACATAAAGAGTTGCATCTTCATTTTAGATAATTTCATAGTCATCTTGGAAGATATTTACAAGCATTTATTCATCATTGCATCATGACAAAAGAAAGCAAAGCAATCTGAAGCTTATTATCAGCAAGTTGGGTGTTGCAAGCAAAGTGTTTGTCAAAATTCCAAGGGCAAAAAATCAGTGTTCTTGGATCAGATTTGGCAAGGCACTTGACAGTGGTATCAGAACTTGGATCTTGCCAGCCTGTTGGGGAACATCAGTGTGAAGTCATGGATTCCATGGATGATATAATTTCTTGTTATGAAGTGTACCTTACACTTCCTCAAGAGATGAGAAATGAACTTCCCTTCTTCAAGTCAAAGGACGTTTGGATGGAGCCATTGATTCAACAACACATTTCTACCAGGAAAAGTTTGGAGTCATGGAAAACCACACTACGAAAAAGGAAGGAGTAGCTTGAAGTATCTATAGGAGAGGTATCTAAAAGTCTCCATGATGAATTTTCAGCAGTTAGTGACCAGCATACTGCTGATCCTAAAGAGAACATTACACTCCATGATGACTTCAAGAGTAAAGAAGAGCAAGAGAAGAAGGAAGACACCTTGGAGCAGCTTCATGAAGATAAGTCTTTTTGTGATGTTTCATTGAGTGAAGAATCAGATTGTGGGTTGATAAATGAAGGTCCATTGAAGACTCAAAATGTAGAGGTGGTTGAGATAGTTGATCCTTTACTTAATGGAACAGCCACTAGTGATGTGATTACACACAATGAAGGTGACACTCTACAATGGCATGATATGATTACAGATTGGTTTGAAGACAGCAGCATGATGTCACATCATTCTCAAGAGATAGGAGCCTTGGTTCATGATCAAGCCAATGATATGATATCTTCTTTTCATGACAGCCCTACACCTATTGGTAGACATGCAGATATCAAGCATAAGAGGACTGATTTTGTTTATTTTGGCATAGAAGAAGTAAGGAGATCTGAAGAGATGAACAAAGAATGGATGAGGAAAGCCCAAGAAACTAAGTTGGTGGCTGCCAATGCAAGAAAACATCTTCAAGAAGTCAAAGCAAAGGTCAATCTCATTAACATTGCAAGGCAAAAGAGAATTGACAACATTAGAAGACTTCTTGAATCTGAAAATACATGTTCTTCTAAGGATGATGATGAGATGTGCTTGGTTCCAAGCAAGAGGAAACAAGAACAGGATGAGACTTCTTCATATGAGGTTGAAGTTGTTCATAGCTTGGAGACTATTGCAGCCCTATCTCATCATGATAGGATGCACAAAAGAATTGAGGAACATTTGTGGGCAATTCAGTTAGAGAGAAGACAAAAGGGAATTGGAACAAAATCTTCTCTTGATGATTTGCAAGTTGTCAAAGAAGGTATGGAGATAATGAAGACAAATTATTTGAACCTTCTTTCAGATCGTGACCACTTGGTTAGCCTTGTTAAGAAGCTGATTTCTTCTAGGACTTGCACATTGGGTGACAACATTGATTCAACCTCTTTTCAAGGAGTAGATGGCATTCATGGTAGTATCCTTCTCACTCTTGATAGTGAGTTAGGAAAATTGCAATTGCTTTCCAAGGGAGGTCTTGATGATTTTGCACAGTGGAAGTCCATGGGTGTTGAGATGGAAGGACTTCCAGATATGACATTTGAGGCGCACCAGCACAGTCTTTGGAGTCAACATAGTGAGTCAGATATACAGGTTTGGGATCCAAGTGGCTAGTGGACAGGTGCAGTTGATTCTCCATTCGGGCGTCAGATGTTTTGGTAGTCGAGTTGGATTAGCAGTGCAGATTGCTTGAGGGCAAGCAATCTTTGGGAAGGGAGGACTGTCATGTCCCCGAATTGGAGGTATAGTGATTTAATTAAGTTGTCCAAATTATTGATATTTCATGAGGATAGCTTAATTGATGATTTAATTAAGTCATGAGGTGTTATTAAATTAATTATTTATTAAGTTATTCCCATAAAATAAAATATCAAAAGGGATGACTTATTATTTAATTAATTTAATAATAAAAAGTGACTTAAGTGACTTAATAATAAAATAATAAAATAATAAAGTCACTTAAGGAATAATTATGGAATCTTCTAGAAGTCTCTTGGTGATGAGGTTGAAAAAGTATAAAAAGAGGCTTGGGCTATGCATTTGGACATCTTGAGTTGCAAACACTTTTCTACTACATTGCTGAAGCTGAATGCTTAGCTTATTGTTTTCCAGTCTTCGTTTGTGAAAGACCAAACCTAGCTGGTTAAGTGCCAATTTCGGTTGTGCAACACCAACCCTAGTTGGATAGTGGAGGAAGATACTTCAGTCTTTCTCATTGGACTTATTGCAATCATTGGAGGTCATTTTTGGAGAGATTTATGAGATATTTTGAGGTCTGTAATTTTGCTTCAATCTGCAGACCAGCCATGGAAGGATTAGCATTTTCATTCATTACTCTTCATTGAAGCTTCATCTCTTTGTGGGTATTGGAGGGATCACTTTCTCTTGCGAAGACAATCATTTCTATAACAATTTTGGAAGCCAATACTGCTGTATTTATTTTTCTAAAAAGTTGCCAGGCAAACCAAGGGCGACCTCTTGGCAAGGGGGCGATTTTAGTTTTGGAGGCACAATAAATTCCAATAAAATTTGTGTGGCATTGGTGGGCATAGAGAAGGGTTGACACACCTTCTTGAAGGAAAAATTCAGCTTCATCAAAGAGAAACGAGCTTATTTGTGGTTGCTGCTACAAAACCAGGTTCTTCATTTCTGAAGTTATTTTGCATTTAGTGTCTCATTTACATTAGGGATCATTTGCTGGTATAATCAGCATCACGGCAATGTAATTACAGTCATATTATGAACAATCAAATTGCATATGTAAGGCTGTCATGAGTATGGTAGTTGGCATTGATAGTTTCAGTCATATCTATATTGTAATAAGTCTGATTGCATTTCATCTATAGCTTGTAATCACTTATATTTCATTGCAATATCATATTGGAGATATAAGGAGTTTGCTGGTCATTTATTTGACAAAATGTCTTTTACATGTAATTGCATTACTTTGTGTTAGTTTTCATGCCAAGTGTTTGTGAAAATTCCTCTTAGCTGTAGGTGTGCATTTGCATTTAGAAATTCATTTATATGCACTTGAAAACACTGTAGAAACCCTTGTTTCCCCTGTCTTCTGTAACTGCCTTTTTTGTTTGTTTTCTGAAGTTTTTGGTTTTTTTGTGGTTTTTGCATGAATAAAGGAAATTGCGATTTTGATAGAAATTGATAATAAATTCAATAAAAATGCTATAATGCCAATATAGGATAGAAATACGAGATCTAATGCTGGCTAATCATTTATTGATTCATTGGACTTATTACAATATAGATCTGACTACATGCAAGTTAAAAAGAGGCCATATGATTGCAAATAGAAAACCTGGTATTGCTGATTATAGGCACATGAAAAATAAAGAACTGGTACGGCTTTCAGCTGAGTCTTTTCCTCTGTCAGATGCTCTAGAAAGAATCCCTTGGTATTTGCACCCCAATAGATGAAACCAGATGATGAAAAAAGAAGGCGATTTGCATTGGCTGAAAGGTACGGCCTTTTGATGGTACGGATCTGCTGTAGCAAGTACGGCTGTAGCAGCAACAATAAATGAAGAAGTACGGCCCTTTGTAGAGTCTCCAAACTTCAATAAAAATGGACGCCTTGATGAAGAAACCTCCTCTGGATGAATTCAATAACCAAAATCCTGAATGTAAAACAACTGTGAAGCTCTGTAATTTCTTCTGAATGAAGAAACCTCTTTGCCTGGCAATAAATCGGATGATAGCTCACAGCCTCTGAATTGCTTTCACTGGAGATGGCTCGTTCCCCAATGCTCTGAGACTGAAACCCTAGGCTTCCGTGCTCTGGAAGAAACTTGATCAATTTTCAATAACTCAATAACATAATGAACTTTCTTCACAATGAAAAATACTTATATTCTCAAGAGGGTCGACTTTTCTAAAAAAAGGCATCATTTAAATAAAATTGAATTTTATCTTTTAATATTTCCAAAGTCTCGAACGCACTTTTAATTATAAATTATAATTAAAAAGTGGCCCCCTTCAATGTTGGTCGAACCCTTCAAGAAATCACTTAAGTTATAATATTAAATAATATTATAACTTTATATTATAAGCTTCAATAATTAATATTTAATTTGACAATTAAAATATTAATATCTTTCTCAATTTACGTCCGATTAACGAACCGTCTGAAGCTGGTGAATAAGTGATTAAATTTGCACACGACCAAATCATACTGCTAAAAATAGCAGGGGTGCTCCGCTAAATGACCTTAATTACTAAAAATAGCAAGTCAGGCAAATGATGTCCGAATGACCCCGAACGAAAGCCAACTGGTAAATTCTGACAATCCGAAGCCAAGCCAAGCTCCAACAAGACCCTCTAACCAGACATATTAGCCTACGAGGGCTAAGAATAGGCTAAATCCACTGAACTCTGATGCTCGCAAAATTGGGGACATTACAGTCCGCCCTCCCTGAAATTGCTTGTCCTCAAGCAATCTCTATTGCAAAGAAACCCAACTCCTCGGAAGGCCCAAAAGAAGAACTGTGAAATGTCCCACATATCTCTAACTGACTCCTGTAGCATCAACAAAAACACAACTGCACAAGCTATCCCTGGATCCCAAACCCAGAATGAAAGTCTGTCATGTCTGACATCTTCAGACTTCTGATGCACTCTACTGTCTCCAACTTCACCATGTTGTGAGTGGTGAAGTAACCCAATGGGTCCCATCCAATACTCGGTGCCAAAACTGTCACCACCTGGATCCCAATACAATCTGAATTCACATCCATCTGTCATGCAGAAATAAGAACTTCTAGAAGCATCTGCTACACTGAATCTCTCCCTGTCCTCTACTAAACCCTCGTGGATGTGATTATTGACCAAGCCATCATGCCAACTGACACCATAGTCATCCTGTAACCATGTACCCATAAGAAAACTCTCTGACATAGAAGTAGCAAACCTTGTTGGATACATATCAGCATGATGTAAAACTGACAGCTGTCCCTGCAAGTAATCCCCCACAAACAGCTGAGTTCGGTGCTTGTAGCCGCTAATCCCATCTTCTGAAGATGGTGAATACCCATCCCACAACGGATGGTATAACTCTAGAGCCAATCCACACCGACGCATCATCAAATCCTCCGTGTGTGGACTAAAGAAGAAGTGATGAACACTCCTCACTATGCAATCAAGATAAAATGCTCCCACCTCTGTCAAAGGCTGACCATCATAGTCCTGGGGAAACAAATCAACATAAGTACAAAACTCCATACTGGATGATGCCCTACATATCTCCTGTGACGATGATGGAGTAGTGACGTGACCTATCACACAATTCTCGGAAAAATCAACTATCTCGTCACAAGAGCTCTCAACCAAAATACTCATCCCATCTGAATTAACTGCACCCATATCTATGATAGATGTCACCACATCCTCACTACAACTCGTAGATATAAGATCCTCATCAACTGCCTCTGTATATAACTGTACTGTATCTGCAGCTGGTGGAGACTGTGCCAAACTCAACTCCATGGTAAGCTCCTCCAACCGTGACTGTGACTCTTGAAGGGCCAATTGACTACTCTTCAATGAGTCCATAGTCACCTCAAGCTCATGAGTGAGCTCATCGACCTGCTCCTCCTTTCCCTTCAATGCATCATAACAAATGCAATCCCACTCGAGAAGAAAATCCCTGTCCGCAAGTAGTTTTAGGTAATTTTGTTTCATCATTCCAATTGCTTCTCGAAGTGCATGTATCTCTGCAAGGGAAAAACCACTATCACCGTGCTCATCTGTCAAAGGAGTACTCCAACCATAGGTAGCCAACATCTGACGAGCAACATCAAAATGCTCAATGGTTGTAGCAATCATATTGTCATTCACTTTTAGTTGCCCAACCAAATGATGAGGACTCTGTAGCTTATGACCTGTTGTGACCTAACTCACACCTCGCCCCATTGCAGATGGGGACCCTTGTCGTTTGCTTTTAGGGTTTTGCTTTCGCCTGCTTTCGTTTTGTCTGCTCTTCGTTTGGGGGTTTTTTAGCTTCAATTTTGAACGGTCACCCGAGTCGAGTCAGTGAATTTTAGTCTGGATCAATGTATAAACGTCACCATGGTGCTTAGAAGGCCTGGGAGACGAAGATCGACTGTCGTTTCGGTCGATTCTGACACTTCCATATTTTTAGGGTTTCTCACCCCGGGCCCCCTATTTTTTAGGACCTATTTTTTTGGCACTTTTGGGCAATTCTGGGATCCCTATTTTTTAGGGTCTATTTTTAGAAAGTTGCTATTTTTGGAAAATTTCTATTTTTAGAAAGTTTCTATTTTTAGAAGGGCCACGAGTTTCAAAAACGCACTCAGAAGTTCGAAACGAGCAACGAAACTCTCAGAAAATCGATTCGAAGATTTTTTGAAATTTTGGTAAAAATCTGGAAAAATCACAAAAAAGTTCAAAAACCTGGAAAATTCATTCGAAAATGGTGAGAAATTCTGGAAAATCACTGGGAAATCTGGTAAAAGCACTAAAATGGTTGAAGATTTGATGAAATTCATCAAAAAATCTGAACACTCATGAAGAAATCTGCAAGAGTTCATCAAATCTGTCAAGAAAATCTGGAAAATGGTGAAGAAATCTGAACAATTCATGAAAATCTGAGCACGATCATGGAGAAGACTGGTAAATCCGCCTAGGTACAGAGGAAATGGATGATAAATAGCTTCAGCCAACAGGTCAATGGCATAAAAATTCGATCAATGGTCTGAAAATCTGGGCAATGGACAGTCAGATGCTAAACTCCGCCCTTGGAAATGTCTAAGTTAGAGTGGCAATGGACAGTTAGATGCTGAAGTCCGCCCATGGAGAATGAAGGAAATGTCTAAGAAAATCTGGCAAATGTCTAAGGCAAATGGTGAATGGCCAGGCATATGGTAAAGTCCGCCCCTTGTATGTCTGGATAAAAGTTAGCAATGGCTTGGGGAAGACCAAAGTCCGCCCTATACATGGTCATCAATGTCACAAAGTCCGCCCCAGCCAATGAAGATTATGGCAACAGATGTAATGAAGTCCGCCTTGGGAAATATAGACAATGGCGACAAGAACATGGAAGTCCGCCCTCCAACCAAGTCCAATGGCGAAGAATATGAGGAAGTCCGCCCTAGGTAATTTCAAGTTGGCAAGGGAAGGCATGAAGTCCGCCCTAGTCTTGGCCAACCAAAGCAGCAAGTCCGCCCTATGCAAGAAGTCCACTGGCTAAGGAAACAAGGAAGTCCGCCCAAGTCAAAATGGAAGCGGCAAAGAACATGATGAAGTCCGCCCTAGTCTTGGCAAGCATAAGCCCAAAGTCCGCCCTAGGCATGAAAGGAGTGGCAAGAAAGAAGCCAAAGTCCGCCCAAAGCAAAACAAGATAAAAATGACTAAGGCATGGACAAAGTAGAGATAAAGTGTCCAAAGGCAAGCTGAAGTCCACCTTAGGGAAGAAGAAAATACCCAAAGCAAAGGGTCAAATGGCAAGTAAACAAGGCAAGTCCGCCATAGGCAAGTTTAAAATGGCCAAAGAACCAACAAGGTCCGCCCTAGCAAAGAGGTAAGGTGGCTACAAAGTTGACAAAGTCCGCCTAAGATGAAAGGAAAGAAAAAATGGCTAAGGCACAGCCAAGGCAAAGAAAATGGCAAAGTCCGCCATGTGTTTAAGAGTATAAAAATTTGAAATTTGCCTAAGTCCAAGCCTTTGGAAATCTAAAATATACCTGGCACTTGAAGATTCGCCCAAGAGAATATAAAAAAGAAATCTTCGCCATGGCTAGAAAAATTGAGCAAATGGATAAAATAAAATTGGATTTGTCAAGGAAAATGTTGGAAAGATCAAGAAAATCTTCAAAATAAAATCGGACATGGCGAAAGAATTTTGGACAAGAGGCAATTTTTGGACATAGCTAGGGAAAAGTCGGACGTGGCTAGAGGAATGTTGGACGAAAAAATATTTGTGGCTAAATAAAACTGGACATGGCGAGATAAATTTTGGGAAAGGGCGAGAAAATATGGCCAAATAATTTTGGACGATGGCCAAATAAAATCGGACATGGCAAAAGAATTTTGGACAAGAGGAAATTTTTGGACAAAAAATATTGGACATGGCTGGGAAAAAGTTGGACATGGCTAGAGAAAAGTCGGACGAGAAATCTTGGCCGAATGAAATTGGAATTTGTAAATTTCTTTCAAAGCTTATCTTTCAAAGTTAATCTAAAATAAATTTATTTTGTTTCTTGCAGGTGGATGACTACACAAGGAAAAGAAGGTCTGAACAAAGAAAGAACCAATTATTCAAGGAGGGCTTGACGCGAACAACTAAGTAGTGAAACTCCAGGTCCTATCAAGTTTTGTTATCTGTGGAGACTCTTTTGCCTCTCCCCCACGCGCTCAACATTGAATTGGCACTTGAAGGAATTCCAAAACAATCCAAGTCTAAACAGGTGCTCCAGGGCGAGGTGAGAAGAAGAAGCCAAAGTCATCCAAGATCAAGCACAATCGATAAAGTCATTGGCATAAAAAATATTCTAAGGCAAGAACAAGGACAAAGTGACCAAGCAAGACATCCGTAACGACCAAGGTGGCGCCTCGTCATCTTCCGACCAATCAAATCATTCCAAATCAACATGCAACAACTTTCTATTTTATCCGCTGGTTCATATTTGGCAAGAAGGACAAGTGTCCTCGAATGCAATTTTCTCATTGGTCGAAGGGTAGCAAACCCTAATTAGGGTTTTATTTGTAATCTTGGCCGTTGATTCCAAATTGATCTTGGCCATTGAATTGTAATTGGGGAGCCTATAAATTGAGCTCAACCCCTCATTTGTAAAGCATGGGAGCATGTTGCAAAACATGTCGAGATAAGCAACTGTTGTAAGATTGCCAAAGTAATAAGTAATTCATGCATTGTTCTGATGGTGATTGCTTCTCTTATTTTGGAGTTGTCATGGTTCTTATCCCTCATCATAGTTTAGATTTCTTTTCATGTAAGTTAGATGAATGCAAGATTTGATAAGTATTGATTTATGGTGAACCTTTTTGCTCATACTTTCTTTGAACGGATGATTTCATTCAATGCGTAAAGTTAGCCTGAGCTTACTTTGTGGATTCTTAACTTCTGTCTGAATAAATATTGTTCGATTCGATGGTAGTTATTCATGACGTGAAAATCATAAACACAACTCTCCCTTGAAGATTGCACTGGCTTTGCGTAGTTGGCGCGTTCCCTGCGTGGCGAAACAAAGTTTAGTTTTGTTTCACCGAGTCAATACCGTCTCTTGGATTCTTAGGAGTAGATTAGTGCTTCTGAACCCTTCTCCTTTTTTAGTTTCTTTGATCCATGACCCAAGTAATAGAGCTTCATTGTCCAAACCTTCATTATGAATTGAACAAGCCTAGCGTAAGTCCCTTTGTGTTACCAGCATAATCACATCAAACCACAGAGCTCATCCGCATTCATCTTAAACATTGGAATTACCGTATGATCTTACTCGCAATCTTAGCATACGAGGTAGTTTTTCAAGAGGGGATAGAGCGTCTTTGGACTCTTTATTCTAGAATGTTTGTTGTGTCATAAAACACGCATCAACATTGAATTGGCGCTAGAAGGAGGGCTGAATAGAAATCTTTGCTACATCACTCTTGTATATGCTGGCCTCTCCTCCCGCGCAACATTGTTCTGGCGCTACAAAGGAGGGCTGAATAGAAATCTTTGCTACATCACTCTTGTATATGCTGGCCTCTCCTCCCGCGCAACATTGTTCTGGCGCTAGAAGGAGGGCCTTGTAAACATTAGTGAGTTATTTTCAAAGTGAGCATGATGCAGTATGGTGTTACCCCACGAGTTTCCTTTTGATGTACCTGTCGAGCAACCTGATCAACCACCAACCGACATTATCGATCAGTTGTACACACTAGCTTGGAAGACGCAGGCAGATCGAGCTGAGTTTAGACAAACAAGCCGTGTCCTTGCTAGGGAAGAAGAAAAAGGAAAAAGGTTCGAAGAAGCTATCAAGAAAGATCTGATAAGGCAGAAGATAGATCGCCTAAAAGAAAAATTTGACGAGATAGAAAGGTCATTTGCCGCAAGTCCATCTTCCAATTCAAGTTTGAGTAATAGAATGAAGAATGGGACTCCCAGCCAACGTTCCTAATCCAAACCAGGATCCCCAGCCAGTATTGCAGCCGAATTTGGGTTTTCACGACGAACAAGAAGACATTATCACTGAATTGTTCAGTCTTGCGTGGCAAGTGAGAAGAAGTGCTCCGGATTGGTTTCGCATGCGATTCATCCTTGAAGAAGAAGAAGAAAGAGCAAGACGAATTGAATTCAACATTCGACAGGATCTCCTTGTTGAAAGATTTGAAGCACTTGAACGAGAGCACGTTCGACAAGCCAACAGACAAGTGAATCAACAAGCTCAAGAAGCAGCTCCTGCACCCGCAGCTCCTGCACCGCCTAGACAAGCTTAAAAGTATAATACACTGGATCGAATTGGTTCATTTTCAGCAGAGAAGTTTCGGAGAGTCACCAGATCCACTCCCAGTTCTTTTAAAGAATTTGTTGAGCTATCGCCCCACAGGAATAGACAAAGAAGAGCATTGCAGGAAGCATCATCAAGCACACTAGTACAAAGTGAAGAAGATTCTTCTGGTCTTTTCCAAAATTCACCAAGTACCGATCAACTAGATAGTCAACAAGTTATAGTGGCTGCACAGCCAGTACCACCGATCCCACCAGCTCAAACGAATCAATCGAACGCTCCAATGGCGTGGCGTCCAGCAGATGCGTCACCTATGACGTTTCCTGTTTACCATGATCTACCCAAGAATCCGGAACATTTCTGTTCCAAGTTCCATAGTGGTGACTTGAACCACACTGCAGACGAGCATGTTAAACTGTTTGAAGACCTTCTCCAAAATCGAGACATTCAAGAAGAAGATGTCGCCTGCAGATTATTTCCTTACACATTTGATGAGGAAGCGTCTTACTGGTATATCCATTTGCCAGCTAATTCCATTCGCACATGGCAACAAATGAAGACTGCTTTTCTAGAAAAGTTCAGACCACCCATCGCTCCATCTGATTTGTATAGACAATTTGTGGAAATCAAAAGGCAGGAACATGAGCCGATTAGTACATTCAATAACAGATTCCACAAGGCTTATACCCGTCTAAGGGATCCCTATTTGTTGGACAATGCAGCAGCATTGCCAATTTATTATGAAGCCTTAGACCGTCTTACTGCCATGTTCGTGAAGTCGACAAATCCGCTCCCAGCAGATTTGAAAGGAGCATATGCTGCAGCGATCACGGCCAGTACTGGTCTCGGAATAGGTTTAAGCCCAGGTCCACTTCACTATTTAGGGAATGCAGCTTCTCCGAATCAAATTCAGGATATTAATAGAGCATTGGCCCACCAGACACCCATGATGAATCCAGTCCCAAGTAATCAAATGGTTCTCCACCCAGGGATGCCCATGTCTCAGGTGCCACCGACACAGCCAATATATCTCCAGAATGTGACAACTCCCACGCGAACCCAGGAAGAAAGAGATGAAATGAGAGAATTGATCGAACAAGTCAAAAGGCTGTCAACTGAAGTCACCCACCTAAAAGGTCAGACTAGCCAAATGCAGAACTTTCAAAGGAACTATCAGCCGCCTCAAGGAAATTACCAAGGGCAGGGCAATTCAGGATATCAAAGAGATAACCAAAATTTTCAAGGACATAATCAAGGCTTTCGGAACAACAACCCAGGCTTTCAAAGGAAGACTTGGAACACTGGACCCAACAATGGAAATGTGCCATCACCTTTAGACAACCCGCCTGCCGACAATCGTCCTGCTGATAAGGTATTCTTAGCTGAAGCAGCTTTATCAGGGTGGTGCAGACTACACAACACAGATCAGCATTCCGAGTTACATTGCCACGAGTTTCAAGTAGCGGCAGACATTTTTAAAAGTGAAAAGAGAAATTCAGAAAATCCTCCGGTGACTGGATATGAAATAGTTCCTGCGCCTAGATATGATCAGGCCCTTGTAATTGAAAGCACCCAATACCAACCTCAAGAATATCCGCAGTATCAATACACTCAAAGATTTCCACCGGCATCAGCTAATGGGCCTGTGGAGGCGCCACCTACCGTCTACTCATACACAGTTGCTGAAGAAGACACGGCCAATTATTACTTCCCGCCATTGAATAACAGCGTATTGGTCGAAGGTGTGAAAGAAATTCAAGCATTCCAACAGACTGGTAACAATCCACCAAAGGTTTACTATCGGAAAAATCAAGAGCCTTTGACATCATCAGTTCCTCCGAATAACTTTCAAACGCCACCACATCCAAATGCAAACAATAACCCACCTCTTCCGAAGGACGTGCCACAATACAGGCAGGGAGATATTGCTAGTAGTAATGCTAGTAATCCTACTCCTCCTAAGGATGAATTGAGGAGATTGAGTCAATATGTTACAGAAGAAGTCAGGAAAATCAAGGTAAGTGTGTCATTGTTTGAACTAATGAAGGTTCCAGAGATAAGGAATACGTTCCTTGACAGCTTGAAGGACACAACACAAGATTCAGTCAACAAAGCTACCAGTTCCACAACCAACGTGAACGTCGTCCAAAATGAACAATCCCAGTCTACCCAAGAAGGACATCAGAGTTCTAAAGGAGCTCGAGGTATGTACGAAGTGAAAGAAGGCATAGAGATGCCAGGCCAGAATATAGCTAGACATGAACAAGTATGCCTAAGTTCAAAAGAAAACAAGACGGAGAACCCAGCAAGAGGAGCAGAGACTCCACTGATTGAGAAGAACACTAGGGTTAGAGCTAAGGAAGCAGAAGCCGGCACGCAAAAAGGAAGTCCCGTGATATTCTATCAGGGAAAAGATGAACCAGCTCCTTTCCTCGTCTCGCTCCGGATTTTCAACAAACTCCTACACAATTGTCTAATTGACTCAGGAGCATCAAGCAATGTAATGCCATTAGCAATCTGCCGCAGATTGGGTTTGACACCCACAAGAACAAACAAGAAAGTAACGCAGTTAGATAAGACAGAAGTCCCAGTCATAGGAGAATTGAACAACATCCATATGCAAATATCAACTGATCCAAGGATTCAACAGTTCATTGACATTTCTGTAGTTGATATTCCTGATGGATATGGTATGGTTTTAGGAAGAGACTGGACTCGTAGATTGAATGGCTACTTTGCTACTGATTTTTCACATATGTGGTTGCCTTGGAAGGGTATTC
This sequence comes from Sequoia sempervirens, assembly GCA_007258455.2. Taxonomy (NCBI): domain Eukaryota; kingdom Viridiplantae; phylum Streptophyta; class Pinopsida; order Cupressales; family Cupressaceae; genus Sequoia; species Sequoia sempervirens. The sequence goes on along the minus strand of VDFB02060295.1, from coordinate 107,471 downwards.
CAAACCAGATCAGAATTGAAAGTACGCCTAGACTTAGACTAATGATCACAGAGAATGGAGAAAACAATGAAATTTTGTTTTGTGAAACAGACTTGGGCCAGTACATTCCACAGGTGCCAGAAGTTTTGATGTTACAATGTTCAAATGATCAGAAAGAATCACCAGAAATTGCGGATCCAACAGAAGTAACTACAGAAAGTGACGAAGAGCTATCACCAGATGAAGGCGAAAGCATGTTCGAGAATTTTAGAAGATTTGTGCTCAGAAGTATGAGACAAGAAAGAGAATTGGGAAGTCATGCCTTTGTGCAAGACTTGTTGCTACCCAATTGGTGCCGTATACACAACGCCAATCGCCATGAGGATGATGCGAAACGGAATCGTCCATGCAGCTGGATTTCCACCAGCAAAAGAATGTCCTGAGTTAATAGTAGAGTGTGCACTTCATTACAACGCACAAGACCGACAGATTGAAGCTCCTGACGGGAGAGTCCTTGCTTACTTGTCTGAACCAGCAATCCAGGAGACTTTTGGCATTCCAGTATATAACCGAACATCCTACCGCAGCAAACAAGACACATTCAAACTCTATCAAAGTCAGAAGGATCTATGTGCATCGAATATAAACAAAAATTGGTTGCTAAAACCAAAGCCTACTGCCAGCAAGATGCCTAAAAAGTTGATCAGAACCCACTTCAAAGAAGAATATGGTGATATCGTTCTGCTACTTAACAGAATGGTAGGCAGTGCTCACGGTGCCCCTTTCGAAGAATGGATGTATTATTTTATTGATGAGATAATCACTGGAGTCAAAATGTTTAATTGGTCCAGGATGATCAGTGACAGCTTGCACGAACAGTTGGTCAACTTTGAACAGACCAAAGTTTTCCACATGAGCTCATACGTTGTTTATTCATTGGCAAGATATTATAAATATCCTGGCTTGACATGCAAAGGCGTGGTTGGCAACGGTGAGGGGAAATTCAAAGTCTACGACTGCTATCCACAACTGCAGCTGAAAGAGAAGTCCCACTTCCGGCGAGCTCACGATGCATTTTTGATGTATATCACTAGGCTTCTTCAAGGCGGAACGCACCAGAGACTCTCGCATGAAGCCAAAAGCTTGATAAGCCGGTATGGATTCTGGTTTATTCAATATCCAAAGTTCACCTACATCAGAATCCAAGGATTTTCCGGAAATCCTTATAGGCTGCCTGTCTACCCGACAAATAGGATGGTGTTGTTGGAGGTGCTAAGGCAACTAGAAACATACCAGAACATCCAAAGACCCAAGCAGAAAGCTGCCGTCACCTTCCCCTTTTTCATCGGCAACATGGAGGAGTCATGCCCAACAGCCCAAGCAGCAGAGGTTGCTCGACTGGAGATTCAACAGTATCCTTTTATATCATACAAAGCCAGAAGCAATTTCGATCCGCTTCATCACATCAAGATTGTGGACGGAGAAAGATACAAACATCGGGTTGACCTAGAGGACTTTTGGGCCAACGCAGCCGATGAATACGATGTAAGAAGAAGATTATGGTCAAGGTTACCCCTGAGCATGATCAGAGCGACAGAGCTTTTCAAAATACCTGACCAGCTACAAGATGACGGGATATATGTGCAGCCAGGCTTCAAGGAAAATGAGCCGCTTCCACCTATGAAATGGTTCGAACCTGAGATGGGTGATCTAACCACTTTGATGCGCCCTGTTTTCAAATACTCTCAGTGGTGGATAGATAGGCAAGTAGAAGTGCTAAAACAGAGAAATATGCAATTTACCTACGAGTTGATGGGAGACACCGAGTCATGTTCTTCGAACGCCGGTGCATCTCATGCTGATGGACAAGCAGACGCTGCCAACTCCAAAAAGAGAAAAGAAGCCGATAAATCTGCAGTTCAAGACAAGGGTAAAGGGATAGATGAAGGTCCCTCGCGGAAGAAACACAAGTCCAAACCCCTTCAGTCGGCTACATCCCGGAACATAGAAGAGATGCTTGCCATGGATAGAGAATCCTGGGAAAATGCTATGTTACCTTCTCCAATTGAAAATATAGAGCCAATCCAAATAGAAGATGATAATCAACCCTCTCCGGCAAGCACAGAAATCTTGGAATCAGATAACAACACAGACATCGAGGATGGAGAATTCGAGGAAGGAATGATTTCCGCCCTCAAAGGCATTCAAGAGGACCCATCCGTCCAGGAGATCCAGGATATGCAGCTAGTCCAAGAAATTCAAAGTGTGCCGGAAATTCAAGAAGAACAGGAAGTACAGGACATACCAGACGTCCAAAATCAAGAGGACATGATCGAACAGCCAACGGTACCTGAGTGGCTGAGGGAAAGATTGAAAAGAAAAGCGCCAGTGGAAGTCCCGGAGGAGGACAATGACGCAGATTTTCTTGCAAGATTAGAACAGACTGCCCCGAGGAAGAAGGCCAAAAAGTTCTCAACTATTCAAAGAGATGAAGCTGGAAATCGCACGGTGCAAATTGCAGTGCCTGCGGATGACAAGTTTCAAGACGAGATTGCTCCTGAAGAATATGTTATCACGACTGTCGACATGGGTCCGACATCAAAGGGGCAGGAAGTCGAAGACTTGGATAATTCAGTGGCCACCATCAAGGGCAGATTAGAAAAAGAAGTTGCCAAGAAGAAAGAATACAAGAAAGAAATTCAGCGTTTAAAAGATTATATCCAGCACCTGACTAGGCCACTAAACGAAGGCGAACAAGTGGCGCCTTTACCTCCAACTGCTTCACAGGAACCAGATGCTCATTTTGAAGAAGAGTTGACAACAGCAAGGGAGGCTAAAGATTGGATGGTTGCAAGGAAAAAAGAGGCGTTGGTGTTTGCAAGAAAGTTGGCGCAAGTAAATGAACAGGCTTCCTTCATACTTTCACGAGTTGCAGATCTTGCAGAGTCATGGAGCAGCCTCGAGGACATTCAGAGCAGGATCATCCCATACATCCGAGAACTGAAAGGCATTTCAAAGCAACGGTTGATCGAAGATAAAGTTATTGAAGCCGGTGCAGCTTATGACTTCAACGGATGGTACTATGCCTTAGTCTCTAGAAAGGGAGTCCTCGAAAAGGTGAAACAGGATAGTGGTAGAGTGGAAGAGCAAATAAAAGAAATTCAAAGAAAAATCTATGAGATGGCTGCAGATATGCTAGACAGGGAGATTGTCCGAAGGAAACACTTGCGGCCAAAGTTTTTAAAGGAGCAAGTACATAAGGTTTTCTCCACCACTGGGCCAATCATGAAGGAAGGCTTCACCAAAGTGTTCGACTTCATGGCTACCAAAAGTTCTTTCTTGCTACAGGAACCAGCTTGGGCGAATGTGTTTGCAGAATGTGCCGAGAACTTGGATTTGCTGGAGTACAACATCAGCGTGCTGCCCGACATTGCTATGGAGGAGGTCGACCTGATAGTGTCCAGGTTCGCCGAACGTGAGGCTGCACAAGCGGATAAAGACGACACTCCAGTTGTCTAGTGTCCTCTTTAGTTAACTGATTGTGGTTTTGGAAACCCTAATTAGGGTTTAGTTCAATTTAATCTTGGCCATTGATCTTGAATCAATCTGGGCCGTTCTTTGTAATCCGGAAAAACTATATAAACCCCCCCTCACTCTCTCATTCTCATTAGAAGATAGATTGATGGATAGTTAGAAGCTTAGAAGTTAGAGGAGATTAAGAGTTAGAGCAGATTTGAGATAGTTAGAAATAAAGAGAGAGTTTTATGAGATTGTTGTGAAAAGCTACTTTGATAATGAAGTTCAAATGCATGAGGTGCTTTGAGTACTTGGTTGTTGAATAGTTGCATGGTCCCATATTTTCTTTCTCTCTTAATAGATTTAAATTAAAATGTATGTTAGAAGAATGATTGATTGATAACGTCGATTAGTGAAACCAAGCTCATACTTTCTTTGGGTGGATGATTTCGCCCAATGTGCAAAGTTAGACTGAGCTTTACTGTGGATGCTTAACTTCTGTCTTGATAATTGTTGTTCGATCTGATGGCAATTATTTATCACATGAAAATCACAAGCACATTCCTAGAAGATTGCACTTGCTCTGCGTAGTTGTCGTTGAACGTGGCGAAACAGAGTACAGTTTATTTGGTTTCACTTAGTCTTCGTCTTCTCTTGATTTCTTAGGAGTAGAATAGATTCTCTAAACCCTAAATCTTTTTTCATTTTTTTAAAATCAAAAAATCCAAAAATGGTACTGCATTCATGTCTCCACTTCTAAGAATGACTTGCAAAATCTACTTGTGCCCACAGCAAATCACATCCATACCACAGAGCCTATCCGCGTTCATCTTAAACATTGGAATTACCCTATGAACTTACTGGCAATCTTAGCATAGGAAGTAGTTTTTCAAGAGAGAATAGAGCGTCTGTGACTCTTTGTTCTAAAATGTTTGTCATGTCATAAAACGCACGTCAACATGACCCCCATACAAGTTTTCCGGTTCACAATCTGCACTATGATATGAGGTTGATTCATCATCACTCACTACATGATAAGCAGTATCATGTGTGCTTTCATCCATGCACACCTCAATATCTAAGGTACTGCTGCTATGTACCTCAAAGGATGGCTCAACTGATAAGGTAGAAGCTGTTGATATGATAGTGTCTTCACACACTTCCACTCCCGGTGTAACTGTATCACTTTTCAATTCATAATCCTGGGATTCCATGTCAACATACAAACCTTCTAATTTATTTTCTAAGGTTTGATCTGGAAAATCAGACTCACCATGACATGAATCCACATTGAATCCTCAACCATTAGCACCCAAAACTTGAGTACCTTCCTGTGACAACTCAATAGAATCATTTTGCACATGTGAAATCATTGCTATCTCATGCTGTTGGAAAGTTTTATCACTGCTGTCATAAAAATCAGAACTGATAGCAATGTTGATAACATCCTCTGGAATGTTGTCAATATCATTTTGGGGCTCCACCATAATATTTTCTTGATGTAAAATTTTCTTATCAACCACCATTTCATTTTCAACCCCATGTTCGTCTGTAGGTTGAAGATCATGATCTGCTAACTTATCACATTTTAAACCAAACTCATCATAGAGACTTTTGGTCACTTCACCAAGTCTCATTTTTGCTTCATGATGAGGTTCGTCTAGAAAGGGAATCCTCATACCGCTGCAAACTATGAGTTAATCTTCGTTGTGAAAGCATAAGTTTTCGCTGAATATTGTTTAAGGTGCTCTCAACACTTAGCTGCTCACATTTTTTTGATTTGTGTCTTTCCCTGTTATAATCCATCTGATGCTCTATATATTGTTCGAAGTTTAGACGCTCTTTGATCTTATCTGGTAGTGCTTTGTACTCCTCATAAGCGTCCATTATCTCATCAGCAAATTTAGAAGCCATGACAACCATTTTGCTGTCCAAGCTTGCCAATCTGATCAAAAAGAACTCTGATTTTCTGTCTCAAGAATTTCATCAGACATGTTTCTGTGCAAATTCTTAACTAATGTTCCAGCTTCCTTTCTGTTTGGTAATTAAACAAATATACTGCTAAATGATTTGAATTGACACAAGGATGCAATGCAATCACTTTCAAACACCCTCTCAATGAAAGATATGACTGAAACTTATTCAATGTTCTAAGATGACTAGAAATGTAAGAGATAATTATCAACACCAAAGAGCATTTTGCCAAACTGTTTGCAACTACAGTCAGCTGTATCACAGCTACCAGCACTATAAGTGATGCAGATATGATAAAAAAGTCAGCTGCAAGTATGTTGTGTAAGACAACAATACAATATACTCTCCAAATACAATATTATAACTGGAACCAGCGATGACAATAATCTCAATGCAATGGCAATACTTTATTCTGTCCTTTCCGATTTGAGTGCCTTAGAGACAACAATGTCTCCCTTATAATTATTCTGAAGTTTATCAAACCCTAAATTCTGAGAAGTTTCTTTTTGCTCATAAAATTTATTTCCCACACAGGATGGCAGGAAACCGTTCTGATACCACTATAGAAACCCTTGTTTCCCCTGTCTTCTGTAACTGCCTTTTTTGTTTGTTTTCTGAAGTTTTTGGTTTTTTTGTGGTTTTTGCATGAATAAAGGAAATTGCGATTTTGATAGAAATTGATAATAAATTCAATAAAAATGCTATAATGCCAATATAGGATAGAAATACGAGATCTAATGCTGGCTAATCATTTATTGATTCATTGGACTTATTACAATATAGATCTGACTACATGCAAGTTAAAAAGAGGCCATATGATTGCAAATAGAAAACCTGGTATTGCTGATTACAGGCACATGAAAAATAAAGAACTGGTACGGCTTTCAGCTGAGTCTTTTCCTCCTCTGTCAGATGCTCTAGAAAGAATCCCTTGGTATTTGCACCCCAATAGATGAAACCAGATGATGAAAAAAGAAGGCGATTTGCATTGGCTGAAAGGTACGACCTTTTGATGGTACGGATCTGCTGTAGCAAGTACGGCTGTAGCAGCAACAATAAATGAAGAAGTACGGCCCTCTGTAGAGTCTCCAAACTTCAATAAAAATGGACGCCTTGATGAAGAAACCTCCTCTGGATGAATTCAATAACCAAAACCCTGAATGTAAAACAACTGTGAAGCTCTGTAATTTCTTCTGAATGAAGAAACCTCTTTGCCTGGCAATAAATCAGATGATATCTCACACCCTCTGAATTGCTTTCACTGGAGATGGCTCGTTCTCCAATGCTCTGAGACTGAAACCCTAGGCTTCCGTGCTCTGGAAGAAACTTGATCAATTTTCAATAACTCAATAATATAATGAACTTTCTTCACAATGAAAAATACTTATATTCTCAAGAGGGTCGACTTTTCTAAAAAAAGGCATCATTTAAATAAAATTGAATTTTATCTTTTAATATTTCCAAAGTCTCGAATGCACTTTTAATTATAAATTATAATTAAAAAGTGGCCCCCTTCAATGTTGGTCGAACCCTTCAAGAAATCACTTAAGTTATAATATTAAATAATATTATAACTTTATATTATAAGCTTCAATAATTAATATTTAATTTGACAATTAAAATATTAATATCTTTCTCAATTTACGTCCGATTAACGAACCGTCTGAAGCTGGTGAATAAGTGATTGAATTTGCACACGGCCAAATCATACTGCTAAAAATAGCAGGGGTGCTCCGCTAAATGACCTTAATTACTAAAAATAGCAAGTCAGGCAAATGATGTCCGAATGACCCCGAACGAAAGCCAACTGGTAAATTCTGACAATCCGAAGCCAAGCCAAGCTCCAACAAGACCCTCTAACCAGACATATTAGCCTACGAGGGCTAAGAATAGGCTAAATCCACTGAACTCTGATGCTCGCAAAATTGGGGACATTACAAACACATAAAGAGTTGCATCTTCATTTTAGATAATTGCATAGTCATCTTGGAAGATATTTACAAGCATTTATTCATCATTGCATCAAGACAAAAGAAAGCAAAGCAAAGCAATCTGAAGCTTATTATCAGCAAGTTGGGTGTTGCAAGCAAAGTGTTTGTCAAAATTCCAAAGGCAGAAAATCAGTGTTCTTGGATCAGATTTGGCAAGGCACTTGACATTTATGCAACTTACATTAGTTGTGTTTCAGTTTGGGGTTTGTTTCCTTCATTTTGGGGTTGTTGCATCAACATATAGAGGAGTTTGTAGTGTGTTCTCAAAGTGCATCAGACCTATTTGACAATATGACAACAGTTACAGAGTGATATCGAACCTACATCAGCCTTTTGTGTCAACTATTGGAGGTATTCATGTTGGGTATTTAAATATTGTAAAATTTTAATGATCAGATTTAATGCACAGAAAATTAATTCAAAATCAGACACAGCAACACAGGAGATACCCTGGGAAAACCCTCCTCTTGAGGGAGAAAAACCCAGCAACAAAGATCTCACTTGTATATATAAATAGTGGCAACAATTCTCTTTACAATGAGGCCAATCACAAGGCCAATATTCAGCACCTATACAAGATGCAAAGACAGATAATAATCTGCCACTCCTTAAGATCCAATTCTGCCCTAGAAGAATTCGCAACCTGCTCTTGAAGAATTTGCACTCGCTTGAAATGATAATTCGAACTTGCTTAATTGTAAATGAGGAAAGGCGAACTCTTATTTATACATCCTTGAGGAGTCACCACCCTTATGTTGATACAAGTCGGCCAAGTATAATAAATATAATTGCAAAAATAAGATGCGAATATCAAGGAAGGTCGGCCCTTTTAGAAATTATATTGTTGCCAAGTGAAGCGCCCCTTCACATTAAAATATCTCATATAAATAAATAGCCGATAGGCTATATTTATTTATGTTTTTATTCGCAGCTAGAAGGATGAACCCAAAGCTGCCATCATTAACACTCCCTCTCAGCTAGAGAGAATACTTCCAACTGTTCAAGACAAATCACCTCAGCATGATGTCCATCACATTGGCTACAACCAGATGTGAAAAGAAGAAGATCACCTCAACGTGATATTAGATATCGTCTCAACACAATATCAACCATAATGGCTACAACCATACTATGGTAAGTACAAGTGTTCATCACTTGTGTGATGTTGTCACCTCAACGCGACTTTCACCATGACTCTCTCAGAGGGTGAAACACAAGTACAACATATGTCATGGAGTCACACACATGACATCCACCATGACTCAGCTCAGAGGGTGGAAACAAGGGCTTTCACCTCAAATTCCTCCGTCTCAGAGAAAAATGCATTAACAAGGGCTTGCACCTCAAATTCCTCCGTCTCAGAGAAAAATGCATTAACAAGGCTCACTGATACTGGGACTCTTACTCAGTCAAGACTGGATTCTCCACCATACCAAGCTTATCTCGGAAGTACACAAACTTTATCCTGGCGAGAGGCTTGGTGAGAATATCTGCCGTCTGCTCATCAGTGCTGATGTACCTCAACTGTACAGCCTTCCTCAGTACCATATCTCTGATATAGTGGTACTTGATCTCAACATGCTTGGTTCTGTCATGAAACACATAATTGACAGAAAGCTTCACACAACTCTGATTATCACAATGAATGATAGTAGGCTCCATTGATTGTCCAAACAATCCTGCAAGGAGCTTACGAAGCCACACTGCTTCCCGAGTTGCCAAACAAGCCGCAATATACTTTTGCCTCTACTATATACCAAGTACAGATGACCGCCTCGCTACACTGTGAAATCATAATGAACCCAAACCGGCTAAATGTACTGCAGGTGCTCTCCGACCAGGGATTACACAACTCCGCCTAATCGACCAAGAAACCATAACTCCAACTGTGATTCAAGAATAATTCCCAACCCATATCCAACAAAGGCTAATGCTAGTATTCCCAGATATGTTTAGTCAAGTAACAAGATAATCTGCCTCTATCACACATAACCGGCTAAGTGCACTCACCGTGATAACAAATGTCGTCTAGTGTTAACTAGATACATCAAGAATCCAATTAGTTGTCTGTACAATGTAGGATCCACTAAGTCTGAACTAGCTACAGCCTCCTTCAATTTATGTAGGTTGGTCTCCATGGGTGTAGACATGGATTTGCAATCCATCATACCAAATCTCTTAAGTATATCAATGGTGTACTTCCTTTGACTTAGAATCATCTCATTTGGTTTCTGCCAGACTTCTAAGCCAAGGATGTAATGCATGAGCCCAAGGTCCTTCATCTCAAATTCAAGTCAACTCCTTCTTACACTCAAGAATCGTGATCTTCCAAAGAAGGGACCAAAATCATCAACATATAAAACCAAAATTAATGCTTCACCATTGATTACCTTGAAGCAGAGATTTGAATCAACATCATTCTTTCAAGGCTTCCAAACTTGGATGTACCGATCAATCCTTTCAGACATGCACGAGAGCTGCTTTAAGACTACAAGGCCTTCACTTTGCAAACATGTGACTCTTCCATGAACTCCTCAAATCCATCAGTTGTTCTCTATATAAACTCTTCCTCAATGAACATTGAGAAAAGCCTGCCTTTACATCCATCCGTGAATCTTTCCATCCTCTAGATGAATAGCAATGATGGTTCTCGATCATGTAGTGAGCAACAGATAAAATGTTTCTTCATAATCAACTCCCTCTTTCTCGAAACCGAGCTACAAATCTTGCTTTCAGGATTTCAATGCTTCCATCTCTGAAGAGATACTGGAATCGAAATGAGCCATTTAGAAGATACTGATGCACTTTGCCCCGGTCTAGGAACAATATCCCAAACATCATTTTTAAGAATTGACTGATACTCCTCTGTCATAGCATCTCTCCAAACTTGATGACTAGATGCTTCCTCAACACAGGTAGGCTCGGATTCTATAATCTGACTCATCAAGGCAACATAACTGGAGAACTTATGAGGCCTTTTGCTTTCTCTGAATGTGCCTCTAGGAGCTGCAAAACTTTCAGCCTCTTGCATAGTACGCCTGGCCCATAGAGGTCTCTTTGCCCATAGAGGTCTCTTTCTCCCAATAACAATGTCAGTAGGCCCATCAGTAGGTTCCAAAGGTTCAACATGATCAATATCTTCTTTTGGTTCTGAAGTCTCCCTCTGAATCTCAGGAGTATGTTCAACTTCCATATCCTGAGGAGACTCTTCATTATCAATCTCCATATGAATCCCCTTGGATCTTCTGAATGCAACATCTTCCTCGAATGTGACATCCCTACTGATCTCTATCATCTTCTGACCTGGAATGTAAATTCTGTAGGCTTTTGATGTCTCACTGTAGCCCACAAATATTCCCTTCTTGCCAGAAGGCTCCAACTTGGTTCTCTTTTCCTTGGGAACATGAATATAGACAGGACATCCAAAGATCCTCAAGTGACTGATTTCAGGCTTCTTTCCTATAAAGGCTTCTTCTGGAGTCATATTCTCCAAGATCTTATGAGGACTTATGTTCTGAACATACACAGCTGTCCTGGAAGCTTCTGCCCATAGGAAGGTTTGCAAATCTTGATCATGGATCATGGCCTTCGCTGCTTCCACGATTGTTCTGTTCTTTCTTTCTGCAACACCGTTTTGTTGAGGATTATAGGGAACACAAAACTCCCTCTTAATCCTTGCATCAATACAAAAATTCCGAAAACTACCAGAGGTGTATTCTCCACCATTGCCAGATCTGAGGACCTTAATTCTTTTACCAGAAAGATTTTCTACCAAGGCTTTAAACTCTTTAAACCTATCCAACACTTCTTCAGACTCTTTAGATTTCAAAAAATAAATCCAAGTCTTCCTAGAGTGATCATCAATGAAAAGAACATAATACAAGAAACCACTCAAGAAGGAATGCATATAGGTCCACAAATCGAATGAATAAGGTCTAAAATACACTTAGATCTATTTTTCTACTATGAAAAGGGGCTTTTATATTCTTACCCAATGCGCAGCCCTTGCAAGTACCTTCGTGCTCCTGGTTGAACTTAGGAAGGCCCGTCACCATCTTCTCCATGATAGGTAAGGCTCAGAAGTGTAAGTAAGCCAATCTCCGATGCCAAAGATCGCAAAGACTTGAAGAGTCATGAACCAAAGCTTGTAAAGAACGTGTGCAGACCTTGTAAAGGTTTTCATGTCTAACTCCAATTACTTGAGCATCCTTGAAGCTAGAGTTCTCCATCCACACTAGAACTTTTCCTTTGGAGAAGGCAACTTGATATCCTTTATCTTCCAAAGCTGATATAGAAATAAGATTGCGCTTGATTCCAGGAACATAAAGAACATTACCTAATTGAAGTGATATGCCGGAATCCAAATGAAGTGTAGAGGTCCCAATTCCTTTCACGAAGTAGCTAGCATCATCTCCAATGATAACTTGTTCAGAAGACTCCTTTTCCACCAAACTTGATAAGTGCTCTTTAAAGCCGGTGATGTGTTGTGAAGCACCACTGTCGATTATCCAAGTGTTGGTGTCGGAAGGTACACTGCTTGATAATGCCGAATAGAACAAATATTCACTTGAATCCTATTGAGGAGAGGCATCATCAACATCCGCAACGGTGACCTGTTGCTTAGGTCTAGTTGGACAATACTTGGCGAAGTGCCCAAACTTGTCACACCTAAAACATTGAATCTTGGACATAGCCCTCTTCTTCTTAAATGGAGGTGCATCATCATTTCCCTTGTCCCGATTCCTCTTGAAGAATCCTTTCCTTCCATCTTTTCCTTTCTTCTTTGATGCATGGGAGGTGAGAACATGAATGTCTTCATTCTTTGAACTTTGACCAATGCCTCTTGCCACCAACCTTGATTCTTCTTGAATGCAATCAGATCTTAGGCGATCAAACTTAGGCAATTTTGATCTTGCACTGATTCCCTGAATGTAAGATTCCCAAGACAAAGGTAGACCATTGAGAGCAAGCATAGTTAGGTCTTTGTCATCAACCATATGCCCTATTGTCGAGAGCTAATCTCTCAAATCTGCAATCCTCATAAAGTATGCAATCATTGATTCACCTTTCACCATCTTCACATGATGAAGTTGTTGCTTCAGTGCAAGCACTCGGCTGGTATTGTTGATTTCGTACATCTCTTCTAATGTTTTGAACATGTCTCTTGCTGTCTTCAACTTAGAGACGATAGGCACAATATGATCCTTGACGGAATCAACCAATATCTTCATTGCTTTAATATCTTTCTTCACCCATTGTAACTTCGCTTCTTCCTCCTCAGGTTCAAGAACGCTGGACTCTACAAACTCACCCAAGTCATTTTCACGCAAGGTAAGCATGATCCTAAACCTCCATGATGTGAAGTTAGATGCACCCTCGAGTCTATCCTCGATCTTCAAACCATTCACCATCTTGACTAAGTGAACAAATAAGGTATGCTGATTAGCAAAAATCTGATCACGATCCTCTCAAACCTGGCTCTGATACCATGTAAAATTTTAATGATCAGATTTAATGCACAGAAAATTAATTCAAAATCAGACACAGCAACACAGCAGATACCCTGGGAAAACCCTCCTCTTGAGGGAGAAAAACCCAGCAAGAAAGAATTCGCACTTGCTTGAAATGATAATTCGAACTTGCTTAATTGTAAATGAGGAAAGGCGAACTCTTATTTATACATCCTTGAGGAGTCACCACCCTTATGTTGATACAAGTCGGCCAAGTATAATAAATATAATTACAAAAATAAGATGCAAATATCAAGGAAGGTCGGCCCTTTTAGAAATTATATTGTTGCCAAGTGAAGCGCCCCTTCACATTAAAATATCTCATATAAATACATAGCCGATAGGCTATATTTATTTATGTCTTTATTCGCGGCTGGAAGGATGAACCCGAAGCTGCCATCATTAACAAATATATTGTTTATCAATGTTATTTGTTCTCATTCTAGATGTTGTAGTAGTCTGATTTTGTAATCAGAACTTTGTATTAGTCTATAAAAGCAGTTTACTTCCTCAAATGTTGATTTGTAATGCATTTTATATATATCTTGTGAACCTTGGATGGTAGTACTATCAAAATCCATCATTTGAATGCATTTTCATTTTGTAAGTTGGATGGTTCACCGCCAATAGTTATATCATTTTCATTCAACCTGTTTTGGCATAAACAAGTTGACATAATCGACCATTTTGGTCTAAGTCAAGCTTAGAAATTTTGCTAGTGGCTTGCATTGCATACACAAAATCCACATAAGAGGTGTTGATCGGCTGGCTTTTGCTGCTTGTGTGTCATTTTACATAGTTTGCCGAAGAGGTGTTGATAAGGCTGGCTTTGCTGCTTATGTATTTTGGTCAGTTTGCCGCTATATCATTGTAATTGCATTCATCTAGATTAGTTGTGTGGTTGGAGTCATCAGATGCTCTCACCTTGCCTACTATGGGATTTGGGTGATCAAAAAGTGTTGAAGACATTGCATTGCATCTCCATTGCAAAAAAAAAAAAGGTAGGGTGGATTGTTACAATGCCTTGTGGTGTTATTTGGCTTGTTATGTAACCTTTTAAATGTTAAAACAATTGCCTTTAACTTATCCATAGAAAAGATTAAGTTGTAGATCATCGGCTCATGTGCAATTGCTTTTTAAAATTTAGTATTTGTGTTTACTTTGTATATAGCCATGTCTCTACTAATGTGAATTGCAAATTTGTATATTCCTATTGCTATTAAAGAACATATTGGAACATATTGGACCATATTTATGTTATCATGTTTCTGTTACCTGTTGCATTTTTCAATCTGAATTGTTCAAACCTCTCTACTTTTCCTTTATGGGAGATCTGCTGGCTTGCATGCTACATAATGAATCACAATGCTAGTAGCTTTTTTGTTTATGACGAATTAAATTTGAATCTAATCTTTGGGGTTTCAATAGCATTAGTAGTATTATAAATCAATGTGCCTTGGTTGACAATTGATATGAGGTAGTGGTTAAATAGCCATGAGTGGCTTGTAGCTGTGAGACTTGATGTATTTTCTATGTTTATAATCTATTGTGATAAAGAACTGTGTAATCCCTAACCTATATGTGGGCAGGTATTGCTCAGAACCTTTTTTATTATTTTCTTTATTAATAGAATTTGACTTTTATTAAAAAGTGGCTGTGTCCAATGCATGCGTAATTAGCAGTGTTCCACGAGGACGCATCCCCCCTTGAAAATCTTGTTGTTTCCAAGATAGTGACGTTTCCGAGACTCAGAGACGTTAGGGAAACGCCCCCCGCCGTCCCTCGCCGTCCCCCCGCCGTCCCCCCGTTTCTTCGCCGCCTCTGAGATGTCTCTCTTTCGAGGGGACTTTTGGATGTCCCCCAAAGTGAAAGAAACTTCCAGGCGTCCCCCTTAAAAATGCAATAAAAAATGGTTTTTAAAAAAGAAAAGAAAAGTAAAATTTATAAATTTTAAATTTTAAAGTATTCTTAAAAGCCTAAAAGGCTAAATCGACCATGCCTTTGACTTTTTCCTCTAGTTTCATTTTTCTATTTAAGTGTTTACGCGACTGAGTGTGGGTGTCTGAGTTCAGGCGATTGAAAGTTACAGCTATGAGGGTTATTTTTTTGTTTCATTTCTGTTTATACTTTGCTGGATGTCCATACTCAAACCCTATGGTTGGCTTTACTCAAACCCTAGGTTAAGCTTAGGCTTATGAAGAACAAGTAAGAAATCATCTTTCGGAAAAAATTTAACTTAGAAATCAGCCTGTTCATGGCATAGTAAAAGTTGAATAGCGTCACCTCTATATATAGATTCATGAGTAATTTAGCTTATATAATATATCCCAATGGACATCTCTTCCAAGTTGAAATTTCACATGTCCTATCTCCAAAGTTTAAACTCCATGCTCCTACATAACTAGCATTAATATTCACAATGCTATAGGTCTATTATATCGACAATGTTTGCTAGATATCATATGCAGGCTTCTATGTAACTAGTATTGTTATCAATAATGCCCAATTCAATCTTTTCCTATGGAACTATTTTCTATAGATAATGTTTGCTAGATATCGTATGTAAATGAGGATAGATTTATGCCAAAGATTTGACGCCTTCTTGACTAATATGTAAATCTGTTCTAGACTCTAAAGTCTTCAGTTGTACATCTTTTTAGGCTTCTACAGTTATACATCTTTTTATAACTAATTTTTCAAGTACTATATGTATTTCAGCACACCGCCCCCCCACCGCCCCGCCGCTGCCATCCCTCCGCCGTCCCCCCACCACCCCCAAACTTAGACCCCCCGCCCCCGCGTCCCCTGCCGACCCCCCATCCCCGTCCCCGAAACCTTGTGGAACTACTTAGTGATCAGTATGTACCTCATAGGTGAGACTTGAGACTCAATTTACATGCTATAGTAATAAAGGATTGTCTCCATTGGGTTCACACTTGTGATCAACATATATTTTACATATGTTAGTGGTGCCATGAAGCAACGTTGACCTTCGTGCACTTTGCCTGCTAAATAGTAAATGGTTGTACAGATTTTTAATGTGTTGTATTTGAAGTTCTAAGTTGTATTTTTAGTTTTGATGAATTAGTGAAATGGAAAATTGGCTATGGAAATTTGTGATTGATAACTGTTATGATTTCTAAACCTAAACTCTTGACATTAGAATGATTACTTGAATCTTCTGTTTTTTGCTTATTACAGGTGTATAGTGTTGCTTTAAGATACATAAATGATGAATATAGCTAAATACTGTTAAGGAACACATTTGGACCTGATACATGTTAACATTGGTGAACTTGTCATAGCTGCTTGAGAGCATTTTATGATAATATATGTACAGCAACTTTGAATTACAGGCCGGTGATTGAACACAAGCATGAGGCAGCAAAGGAAGGAAAAAAGGAACCAATACATTCAGAGATCAGTGCAGCTGTTATGAAAGAAAAATGTTTCTGATATTGATGTAAGTCATAGATCAGTTTCAGAAGTCAAGGTAGATGCCTCATCTACTCAACTTGGACAACTTAAAGTGTCAAATGAAGAACTGTTGATAACATCTGTGGCAACTTGAGCAGCCAAGAAGGAAATGGAGCTGAGAGTTTCTATCTGAGAATGAATTGATACTACAAATTGATCAAGTAGGCATTCCACTAAGTGCTTCTTGGACACTTTCATGACTATGTTATGATCTGCTAAAGGATGACCAAAAAAAACCTGTGTGTAATAAAACAATATGGAATGTAAGAACTGGCATATGGATGCCCAAATCTTTAATAATCTGACTACTCGTAAGCAATTAATCGGAGAGTGTTAATTTTGGTACAAATCTAAGAAAAAATCACTCTGAGGACTGAAGCGACAATACTTTAAGGGTTGTAGAGTGTATTTGAGGAAAGTTTGAGGATTATCTATTGTCCACCTGGAAATTGGAGTATCCAGTTTGTCTTTTTAACCTATTAAAAATGTGTAATATTTGGAACTCATTAAATCATGAGTCAAATCTTTTCAACAATTGTACTTCAAGGTGACAAAAATAAGAATAAGCTATTTATTTTCTCTAAGTAAATGATGTATCTGTCCAGCATTTTGTACTGATGTGTTTGTCTTATGTATTTATTGATTTGAACACAACATTTCTAACTCATTTTATGTAGAGGAAGCCAAGTGGCTGACTTTCCCAGAAGCATGGAAGTTGCTTGTAGACGTGAATCCAAGAGAGGAACGTGTAGGACCTTTGGCAAGCATTGCATCCTCTTCCCATTTTGGCAGACCTTTACAATGGAAATTCAATATTAAACTGCATTACCAGGTTGGATATAAATCTACAGATTATCTCTTCATTTTAAAGCTCCAGTGATTAAAGAGTCCTTTGTTGATTTGTAATGTTGAATTATATTGCCATAGCATTAGCATTTACAAATGGTCAAGAAAAAATACATGAGGGTTTATGTACATTTTTTGGCGATTATTATATTTTGAATTATAACTTTTAAAACAATAGGTAGTTTGGGAATGGGTATCGAATATAAAGGTTAGGAAAATTGTCACAACTGGCATTTTAGGGTTCACATTATTGGCTTTTTTCATTTTTCATGGTTGTCATTTCTTCATAGCATTTATTCTCTTAGAAAGTTGTGCAGTTAAAAAGCTAATTTCATTGCTGGGTGTAGTTTTTTGTAGGTGCACAACTCACTATATTGTTAAGAGTAGTAGACCCAAGGCTTTGGTGGAATATTTGTTAGATGGACTATACTTTGAGCTAATTTTCTCTTTGTGACAATAGGCTTATCCTGTTGCAGGAGTATCCTCCTGGTGTCCTTGTTGTTCCAATGAACAGTAGAACATTAAGGCCATTCAAAAAAACAAACTTGGTTGTGTTTGCACCTGTTGGGTATTCAAATTCTAGTTCTGATGATGCAAATTCTGATATCTATGGAGATGCTCTGATTGTAGACCCAGGATGCCATTTTAGAGTCCACGATCAGGTACAAATAGCTTTATTTTAAATTATGGAACTGAAGTTATTTCTAAGAATCTTCAATGAGTTAGAAGGTGATTACAGAAGGAAAAATGATACATATTTTGATAAAGGTTTTTTTCTGTATTTAGTATGTGTAAATGGAAAAGGTAATAATTGTTCCTATGACAGAGAATCAACTTAGTCTATGGCTTAGGATTCTTTCATTTTTCTTATTATAATAGAATTGTGTATTTAAAGAAGCTTTGCTGAGTCAATAAAATATTGGCAATCAATTCTGATTATTTCTCTATGGTTGTTTTGGTGAATGTACTTATTAGTGTTTGTAAATGATAACTCTTTCTATCTGAATTTTTTTATGAGTCGCTCAATGGACAATGGCAATTTCCACTAACATTTTTGTGGGAAGATCATAAAAAATGATTTAATTTCCTTATGGTTTGGAAAAGGCAGGTCCCTTATGTAAAACGCAAATAAAATTATATACCCCACTCAACAGTATTTACAAGCTTTTATCTGAAGGTTTGGAATAATACAGAAAAAATAAAATGCAATACAATATTTTTTGGATCTTTACAAAGAATTTAAGCTGAAATAAACACCGAACACCTGATGCAAAGATTTTTTTGTCTTTTCTGGAAACACAAAAATCCCATGTACTGATCTCTAGGAGAACTGCAGAGAATAAGAATCTATGCTTACAAATAAAACAAAGCATAATGGTCAATTAGTTTTTAGACTTAGAGTTTAATAAAGTCATTTCAACTTTAGGTTAGTCTTTATGCTTTATTTAGTTATCTCTATTTTTAGCTCATTGTAAACCTATATAAGAAAGCATTTGCTTCTTATTTTATCAATTGAATATCTTGGTAATCTTTCTATGTTCTATTCTTGTAATATGGTATCAAAGCCCAAGTCGAGCTTGAGGATTTGAGAACGTGTGAAGTCTTAGGGACTACTGCTGGTAGTGATGGTTCAAGGAACTTTCATAGGCGTCGTATGGATATGTACGCATTTGCATGTAGGCTTGAAAAATTGCAGATTTTTTATTTTGAAAATCGTGGCTTGGTTTGAGGAAAATCGTAGGTTGCACTGGTGAAAAATTGCAGTTATTTTATTCAACAAATCGCATAGTAATTACATTATTTGCATTTAATTTTTAGCAAAAATCACAGATTTTTTATCTATCCAGATTGGCAGTTATGTGTTCTTTCTTTGCAAAAATCGCATCATGATTTTTGTCTAAAAATTGCACCTCTATTCTTTCAAATTGTGGTGGTTTTTATTTGGCATGAAATTGTGCCCCATCTACCTTTGAAAAACGAGGGTTTATCTACCTTTGAAAAATGAGGGCTCACAAATCGCTGGTTTGTGTCTGAGAAATTGTGGGACAAGGACAAGGTCGCATGAGTGAGTTTTTTTGGTGAAGAATTTGGTTGCGTGATTTGTTGTAGGTTTTAAAGTCACAGATTTTCACAAATCACCACCATATTTACTTGGTTTGTAGGTCGCACAAGAGTTGAAATGGCTAGGGCACGTGGACAACTTTTGTTTTCAGTTTTTGATGATTTTTTTGTTACAAAATCATCGGTTGTGTTGGCAGCTAGGGTTTTATAGATTTTTTTTCATTTTTTACAAAATTTTGGGCTGTGTTGGTGACTAGGGTTTTTGTGACATCTATGCTTTTTAATGATTTTTTAAACAAATTTGTGGGTCTTCCTTCAGTGGCTAAAGTTGCTGCAATTTTTTGATGATTTTTTACAAAATCGTGTGTTTGTTTGCTGGCTAGAGGGTTTATTTTTACTCTGTAATTACGAGTTGTGGGAGGGAAGATGGCCTTTTTACCCAACATCATGTTGGAATGTAGTCAATGTTTTACTAGAAAAAATTACAACACCTAGAAGCAGGACATGCACAAGACAAAACTTCACAAATCAAAATACCATAGTATTAATTAGTATTCAAAGTCACAAACACTCGAATTAATAATAGTCACAATACAAATCTTGTGATTATTGATAATTTGTACTCAATAAGTGACATCATTCACACAAGATGATATGCAATGGAGATGACAAAATTACATCAACCATAACAATTTCATCACACACAAAGAGATCTGAAATAAACATGGATGCATGAGGTTTTACAAATTAAAGAAGAAGAGGAGAAAATTAAGGAGTAACTATTATTTCATAATCACTCAACTTAGTACAAATTCTGAATTATCAATTATTTTCCTATTACTTGTAAAATCTTAAACAAGGCTACAACATAGGGTTAATGAATTTTATATTGCATAAATTTTTTGTTAGATAAAATGTTTTGGGGTTCTATTATGGGGCACCAATCCACGAACTAAAACCCATAGTTCCATGGGGACGTGTCCCCCCCCAAAAAGTAGACGAACCCGAGACGGGGATGTTTTCGAGATGCGGGGATGCCTAGGAAACCTCCCCTTGTCGTCCCCCCGCTGTCCCCCTGGCATCCCCCCGTTTCGCCGCGTCCCCTGAACGTTTCCTTCAAAGGAGACTTCCGCCTTCGAAGTCTCCATCCCCATAAATAAGGAGTAACTATTATTTCATAATCACTCAACTTAGTACAAATTCTGAATTATCAATTATTTTCCTATTACCTGTAAAATCTTAAACAAGGCTACAACATAGGGTTAATGAATTTTATATTGCATAAATTTTTTGCTAGATAAAATGTTTTGGGGTTCTATTATGGGGCACCAATCCACGAACTAAAACCCATAGTTCCATGGGGACGTGTCCCCAAAAAAGTAGACGAACCCGAGACGGGGATGTTTTCGAGATGCGGGGATGCCTAGGAAACCTCCCCTTGTCGTCCCCCCGCTGTCCCCCTGGCATCCCCCCGTTTCGCCGCGTCCCCTGAACGTTTCCTTCAAAGGAGACTTCCAGGCGTCTTCGAGTCTCCAACATCCCCCATAAAAAATGTATTAAAAATATGATTTTTTTTTTTAAAATTTAAAAAACAAAGAAAGTTAAATTTAAAAGTTAAAGTTTTAATATTATTTTGTTACACTAATGAGTTGACTTAAGTCAGTCTACTATAGTCTATCATTGAAGTTTTTCATTTTGTTTTACTTTTCATTTTCTTCCTGTGTGTGCGTATAGTTTGAGACTTGAACGACTCAGAGATAGTGGATTTGTGAGAGCCAAAGGGTACTGCTGGGCTTTCACATTTTCTGATTTTTTGATTTCATAACTGCTGGGTGGAATACTAAACATGTCTGCAAAATGTGGAAGCATGGGCAAGACATGTGAACTGTTTTACTGAATGAATAATTGCATTCAGTCAAACAGTTCACATGCCTTGCTCGTGCTCCCACATTTTGCAGACATGTTCTACCAGAGGCAGAGCATTTTTAATTTTTAATTTTTCAATCTTGTGCATATCTTGCAATATTGCAATATTCAATATTGTGCATATCTTGCAAGCAACAATATTCAATATTCACTAGTTCAATGAAATCATTGCAATGTGTTTAAACTCTAAACTTTACTTATTCCTTAGGCTTCTACAGTTATACATCTTTTTATAACTATTTTTTCAAGTACTATATGTATTTCAGCACATCGCTCCCCTACTGCCCCTTGCTGCCGTCCCGCCGCTGTCCCGCCGCCGCCCCCAAACTTAGAGCCCCCATCCCCGTGTCCTCGATACGTGTCCCCTGCCGTCCCCCCGTTCCCGTCCCCAAAACTTTGTGGAACATTGCTAAAACCACAACATACAACACTACAAGAGACTACAAGAGCATAAACACCAGTAAACATATATCAAAGCTACCATGTAGTTGAAGAAGCCAAAATAGAACATCCACAAAAGTTGCCCAATGCACCTAGGAATATGTATGGCTATCCTTCAGGATGATTATTGTTGTACCCCAAAATTAAAATTTTTGCTACACTTAGACATTCTGAAGAAATGAGTAAAAGTCGTTAAATTTGTCAAAAAGGTCAAAATTTGGGTGTGCGTATTTTGCATGAGGGGTGAAAATGTGAAATTTCCAAAATCTGACGATCTGGGTCTGTTCAGAGCGACCTAATCTACAAAACCCAGATCTCAGTTTTTCATCCCTACTTTTTAGGAAAATTGCTATTTTTAGAAATTTTTTAAAAATAGTATAACTTTTTCTGGGTTTTTTTGGGTTTCTTTCCAAACGGATACTGGTAAAACTTTCTAAAAATAGAAAGTTGGTCCGTTAGGGTTCAAACTGATTTTGATTGGCTCAAAATACTTCCTCATCAAGCTGGTGCAGTCAAAATCAAGAAACAAGCAGTTTTGCCCTAATGGGTCTATTTTGCTTTTTCAATTTCAGAAAGCATTTCGGGAGCTTCAAAAGTCATCAATGGAGGTTAATCAGCTGCCAGGTACCAAATTCAACACGCAAGCATTGAGCAGAAGATGAAACAGCAAACAAGCACGAAGAACGAGGAAGATGGTGAAAACAGTGAAATTTTGACTAAGTCTGCTTGACTTGGGCACCCCAGGTGAAGAAAGGCACCCATCTTTTTAGGGCACCAAATGATGAAATTAGGGTTTAAGATTCCAAGCAAAGTTGCTCAGTTTTCTTCTAGCTCTGCAATGAATCCAACGGTGCAGTCATTGGATCATCCAGTCTTTCGGGATTCGAGATCAAATAGGGAAGATCCAAATAGAAGTTAGAATGAAAAACATGAAAATCACCAAAATTTGACAAAGTTTGGGAACTTTGGGCGCCCAGCTTTTTAAGGGTCCTAATTTAGCAGATAGGGTTTGCTAAAGTGCTCAATCTCTCCGGAATTCAAACAGCTTCACAACGGATTTCTTTGTCAGAGTATCCGACTAGTCATCCTTCGACAAATCTAGATCAGAGTTGAAGGTATAAGATGGAGATTCAAAGTTTGAAGATGAAATCAAATGAAAATATTCTAAGTCTAGTCAAGTTGGGCTCCCCTGGAGAGAAAGGGCGTCCAAGCTTTTGAAGCTTCAAATCTAACTTTTTGGCAAAGTAACTTCTAGAAGACCCCTTTCAGAATCTTCTCAGCTTCGCAACGAGCCCAGCCATCAGCCAATCCGAGCTCTGGGTCACCAGATTTGATGAGATCATCTGTAGAAGAGAGTTGATGAAGAAATGCTAAAAATGTCTAAGTCTGGTCAAGTTGGGCGCCCTTGGAGAGAAAGGGCGCCCAAGCTTTTGAGCTCAGAAATGATAGAATTCACCAATGCAGTCTCCAAGATCACCTCGTTGATTTCAGTCAAGCTATCCAATGAAGCTGTCAGCCAGTCAATCGGATCCGCATAGCCCCCAGAATTAAGATTTCATCAGAAGATCAAAGGGAAAAGGAAGAACTTGAAATTCCTTAAAAATGGCTAACTCTGGACAAAATGGGCGCCCCTGGAGGAAATAGGCTCCCATGAATTTGAAGGTCAAAACGAAGTTTTCCGTCAGAAGCCAGAACATCTCCACTCAAAATCTTCTCCGTGGCCAAACGAATCTTGTTCATGGCGGATCCATCTAGAAGGAAGACGCAAAGTCCAAAATTGCTGTTAAGTCATGAAAAGTCAAAACGCTGAAAATCATCCAAATTTTGTTCAGCAAATGGAAAAGTTGCCCCTAGCCAAGAAGGGCGCCCAACTCAATGCCTTAGTGAAAATTTTCAAAATTTTCAAAAGATTCAAAATGGCAAGAGGAAGAGGATGTCCAAGTTCATTGAACAGACCAATTTTAGGGTTTTTGAAGATTAAAGCAAAAGAAAGCAAACCTATTTCAAACCCTAAGTCTATTTAATACACCTCTTCAATGCAATTTTCATCATTATTGCAGGTAGCATTCCAAGGAGAAAGTTGGAGCAGCAAGTTTGGAGAATTTTTTCAAGATTTAAGAACTCAAGTTTGCTGATTCTTCATCAAATTTTTCAAACCAGCAGCATAAGGCCTTGCTTTTTCATGCTTTTTTTTCATCCAGAAGATCAAATTTTTGAAGAAGGCCAAGATTTTCAATTTTCAGCCATTTGGGTGTTGTCATCTCATTCTTCTGAAGAATTTTTCAAGAAATTTTCTCAAGTTGCAGCAGCTGCTTTTTGCTTTGCATGTCAGTGAAATCCTCAGTATTAATTTTTGTTCATCTGGGTCCTCTCAAAATAGTCTTCTGAAGAAAACCCATATCACAGTTTTTTTTAAGAAAATTTCAAATCCCAGGGTTGGCTGTTTTTTCGGTGTTTTTCAAATCTGATCAACTGGGTCCATTTCTAATTACATTCTAGACAAAGCCCAGATGCCAGTTTTTTCATGAAAAATTGAAGAAATTAGGGTTTGCTGCTTTTTCAGTCTAAATTCAAAATTTTCAAAAACGGACAATCTGGGTTGTCTTGTAACGAAATTTTGAGCAAAACCCATATCTCAAAAAGTTTTCGAAAAATTCGTCCGTTGGAGAAAGAAAAATCAGCATTCTAAAAATAGTAAGTTGTTCAAAACTTGTCTGAACTTAGGCGAGTTTACAGTCATTCTTCAAGGTTTTTGAAATGGAATACACTCCCAATGATTTCAAGACCAAATCAACTCTCTACCATGATTTCATTAAAACAGCTGAGACAGACTTGCATCACATCAAGCCGGTGTTTGATCTACACGCTTTGGAGAGTGCAGGCAACACTTCAATCAGAAACCTGGGACACTTTGGACTCCTCGTAGCAGCGTCTATTCCTATATCAGTTCAGAGCCTCAAGTTTGTAATCGCTTGCATCAAGCATTACAACCCAGCTACAAGGGAGATTCAATCAATTGATGGCAGATTGATTTGCAGTTTGAAGCCTGACATGATTGAAAAATGTTTCTCCATTCCCCCTTGGCCTGAAAGTTTCACTATCTCAAAGGGTGAATGTGAAAGGATATGGGAAATGCACAAGGACAAGTACAGTAAGAAGATTGCACAAAGGTGGATGAAGGAAAAGCATAAGACTTTGCCTAAGAACATCGGGCGAGGCGAGTTCAAAGATGAGATTGCTATCATAATCACCTTGCTCAACAGGGTAACTGGATCAGAAGATGCTACCAAGTTTCAGCCTTGGATGTTCTATGCCATACCCCATATCATGAAGAAGACTGAGTTCTACGATTGGCCCACCTTGATCATTGACAACCTTCACTAGTAGATAACAAAATATTTCCAAATTCATGAGTTCCATATGGTTTCTTAGCTAGTCTACTTAGTGGCCTATCAAGGTCAATTTAGAGGGTTGAACGCCGAGGGATCACTGAGCGTACAACATATCTACAACTACTATCCTTAGTTGGAATTCACGAAGTCACTGCATCACTACAAGAGGGTGAATGAGGCTTTCTTGATGTACACAGTGCGGGACCTGGACAATGAATTGCACGTCCGTATCTCTTCAGTTGCCAAGGCAGCGATGGCAGAATGGGTAGATTGGTTCATACAATTTCCTACTTTCAGCTATCTCAGAGTCTATGGCTATTCCGGTGCTCCACTCATGCTACCAAGGTAACCATCAAACGAAGTCGTCTTCATGGAGTTCTTAAGACAGGCACATGATGTCCACACATTCTTGAGGAATAGAAAGAAACCCGCCCTCAATTTTCCATTAGGACTGGGAATCTATACATGTAGGACAACAACAGATGCTAAAAGCATGGGTGATGAGTTAGACAAACTTGGTCTCAAGCCTTACAGCGAGAGACAATCGTATAATCCTCATGGCGTGTACGTTGCTCGACTTGAGAGAAACTATGCTCACATATTCGCCCTTGAAGATTTTTGGGCCAATTGTACAAATGAGTTCGAGGTGCGGAGGCGTAGTTACAGTAGGCTCACTCTTCACCAGATGAAAGACTACCTATTAGAAGATATCGAAGGATTGTCAGATGATGATGAGGATGTGCTTCTCTCGATGTATGCTCAAAAGCGAATTGAAGATCAGCCCCTTCCTCAAGTCAATTGGGCTAATAAGGAATCCCTCTCAGTCAAAGAAAGGACGAGACAAGTCCTTGAACATAGCAAGGTCTTCCTAGTACTCAAAAGGAAGAGATCCATACCAGCAGCAAAGCCACCAAGGGTATAGCCATCACTTCCCTCTTCTTCCAGAGCACAATCAAAAGGGAAAGGCACGAGTCAGTCTCAAGATGGTGTGAAGGGCAGCAGGTCGACCAAAAATGTAAGGAGGCTAGATTTCTCAGGTATAGTCATACAGGAGCCATCAACGGTTGAAGCAGAAGCTCCTCTAGAAGAGCCTATACCTCTGAAGGAGACAGAAGAAGTGCCCTTAGCACACGATTCTATACCATTGATAGGGTCTTCACCAATCCACATTGACCTAGATATTGAAGAAGATGAAGAAATTGTAATTGTACCTCCCAAGGAAGTTAGTAAAGATACTACTGTGTCTTGGCTTGAGAGCTCCTTGGGAAGGGTAAGAAGAAGACCTTCATATCAGGTGAATTTTGATGACCTTGATAACTTCTATTAGGAACCTCCTAAGAAGAAAGCGAATAAGCAAGTTCACTTTGATAGAAATCCTGATGGTGAGATAGTCATGGAGATTGCATTACCCCCAGAGGACAAGAACAAAGATGAAGTTGAGATGGACGACTTCGTGATGGTCAAGGCTAATCTTGGTAAAAATACCAGACATGTGGATATCAGTTTGTTCAGAGTTGTGTCTGAAAGTCTTCAAGAAAGAGTGCTCAAGGATGGGGAAGACAAAGCACCCCTCAAGGCTGAAATACAACAGCTCAGGCTTTATATTTCTAACCTCGTCCATGGCTCATCGCAGGCGACCCAGCTGCTGCCTCAGGTTTTAGAGACACTAACTGATCATCATCAGTTGAGACAGCTGGTTATTTGTGGGAAGAAAACTCAAGAATGGATTGAGAGTTTCATTATCAGAGGAAAAATCTTAACTCAGATGTTTCAGTTGAGAGAAAATGCTCATGAGCTACGTCAAGGTATCTAAGGATTTGAACAATTAGTCGCTGAAGTAAAACCAATGCATGAAATCATCATTGCTGATTTGGATACAACCTATGGTTCAACGGCTTCAAAAGAACACAAGAGGCAAATCCTTGCTTGGAGAGAGCGTCATGTCTTCAAGGTTAAAACTTACGAGAGGATATCCGAGGAGTTTATTGCTTACAGACAAAGGGTGATCGAAGCTCTTCTTTTCATCCAAGAGTTTGTCATTGAGATTCCTTCTTGGTACAGTCTTGAAGATGGTTCTTACGTTGGGCTTGATGAAGTACAAACTCAATTTCAAAGTGTTGTTTGCAGCTGTGATAGCAACAATACAGTTGGTGGCAGAATGAATCACCTTGCCATGATGTCAGCAAAATTTTAAAAAGCGGCCAATGAGGTCGAAGATTTCCTGAGATCAATTGCAAATAGAGAAGATATCTTAGAAAAGCGTAGCTTTGCTATTGATGGTATAGATGCACCAAATCGGGACACAATTTCCAATTTTCTAGCAGATGTGATTGAAATCTAAAACTGCTTTCTTCTAGAAGCTTTCTTCCAGCTTTCTTTCTATTCTCGGAACAATTCTTATCCATTCTTTGAGAAGAGAAAAAAGATAAATTGTAATAGTTGGCATTTCCTGCTTTTCTTGCTTTCTTAGGTGTTAGATGTTATCTTCTTTCTAGATTTAGAAATAAAGCTTGCTTGTTGAGCAAGCCCTAGATTGTGAAAGCAAGGAGATTTTAGGGTTCCCTACTCCTCTGCTTGCCTATAAATAAGAGCCTTTGCTCATTAGTTTTCTTTAACCCTGCTAGTGATAACAAAACGCTGAGCCTAAGTGCTTTCTATTTGTTATTCAGTGTTGTTCAATTGTTTTATGATAGTGAATTGTTGAGTCTCTTTTAGCCAACAAGTAGTTATTGTAATTGCTGTTCCTATTGTGTAAGAACAAGTTTTGCAAGTCTCTTTAGGTGCAAGCTCTTGTTCCAGGCATGTGTTTAGTAGATTTTGTTCCAGAAGTTTGAGA
This sequence comes from Sequoia sempervirens, assembly GCA_007258455.2. Lineage (NCBI taxonomy): Eukaryota > Viridiplantae > Streptophyta > Pinopsida > Cupressales > Cupressaceae > Sequoia > Sequoia sempervirens. The sequence continues at coordinate 79,522 of VDFB02060295.1, read as the reverse complement.
AATAAAATCATGAGCCTCCTTTGCCTTGGTATAATGTCTCAAATTTCCGTTATATGTGTTATGCTTTTGTGATCTTAATTTCAGCTTGCATTGAAGTGTGTAGATGTATGTTGAGAAAGAGTTCTCTTAAGCCTTTGTAGGAGAATCAACCTTGTTCATTTCTAATTCTCTTGCTCTGCGTATTACTTGAGATATTAGAAATGTCATTAGCTTAAGTTAGTCGTAGTTGGAATTCTTAAATAAGAAAATCTCAACTGCGGCGTTTGTGTTTTATAAACCTTGTGCTGTAGCTGATCAAAAAGATAGGCAACTTAGTTTTTAGTTTACTTTCTTTCAAGACCATCAGCAAGAGGGAGCTTCCCCTCCTAATTTGAAGAGCGGTTTATTTGTGCATAGCTGTCCATTTCAAATTCACATTCCAGAGGTGCGAATTTAAACGCCAACAATTATCAGCTCAATCAAGTGTTGGATTTGCATTATTATCCTATAGAAACTAAACAACAGCTCAAATGCTTCAGTTTAATGAGGCAAAATTGAAGGTGTGAGGGTTGTGACCAAGTCCAGAGCAGCTGTAGCAATCCAAGGAGTGATAGAAACTTATAAATTGATTGGCTGAATTGTAATCACTGCCCAGCACATGCCTTACATCAGATTTCAGACCAAAATAAAGGATCAACTATCAAATTGAAAATAGAAAGAAGCCAAAAATAACTGCAAAATGCCCAAAAAGTGTCATTGTTGATGTTTGCAGCGTCGGTCTCCACTTCCAGCCGATCCCCTTATGACATGATAATAAATTAAATAATAGCCTGGGGCTATTTAATTTATATGATATCGATTTATTGAAGAGACACAATCATTGGTTATCATATTTAATTATTGTAATACCATGAATTAATGAAGAGACATGATTTGCTAATAAGGGTGACCTCTTGCATGGACGCGATTTCATTTGGAGAGGCGCATCCTTCTATGCTAGGTCGACTTATGTTTTTGAAAGGTCACGTCTCCTTCTATTATATTGTATATATACTTGGTGGAGTTTCTTTGTTTAATCATCCAATTAGTTCATTCTTCATCTCAAGTGTGAGTTCTTCATCAAAGGCAGATCGACATAGTAGAAGGCTGAGATTTTATCAGGGAATTACTTCATTGTGTTTCTGTGTTGCATCATTCTTTGGTGCTTATATTTAGGCCTTCATATCGGCCTCTTGTAAGGAGATCATTATTGTTGAAATTCAATATATAAGTGATATATTGTTGCTGGGTTTTTCTCCCTCAAGAGGAGGGTTTTCCCAGGGTATCTGCTGTGTCATTGTGTTGATTTTGAATTAATTTTTTGTGCATTACATCTGATCATAAAACTAACATGGTATCAGAGTGGGTGTGAAGAAGATCGTGATCAGATTTCTTATTAGAACGATACTTTTTATTCTTTTTCTCATTGTTGATTACTTCTATCTCTTCGTCAAGATGGTGAACGGTCTTAAGATTGAGGATAGACTCGAGGGAGCATCAAATTTCACATCATGGAGGTTCAAAATTATGCTCACCTTGGAAGAAAATGAATTGGTTGAGTTTGTGGAGAGTAAAGTCCCTGAACCTACGGATGAGGAAGAGAAAGTTCAATGGAGGAAGAAAGATATCAAGGTGAAGAAGATGTTAGTTGATTTCGTAAAGGATCATATTGTTCCTATTGTCTCCAAGTTGAAGATGGCAAGAGATATGTTTAAAACGTTGGAGGAGATGTACGAAATCAACAACACAAGTCGTGCACTTGCACTGAAGCAACAACTCCATCATGTGAAGATGGCGAAAGGAGAAACTGTCATTGCTTACTTCATGAAGATTTCAGAGTTGAGAGATTAGCTCTCTACAAGTGGTCATGTGGTTGATGATAAGGACTTGACCATGCTTGCTCTTAATGGTCTTCCTTCATCTTGGGAGTCTTATATTCAAGGAATCAGTGCAAGATCGAAACTTCCCAAGTTTGATCGATTGAGGGTGGATTGCATTCAAGAGGAGTCTAGATTGGCTGCTAGAGGAATTGGTCAAAGCTCTACTAATGAAGACATTCATGTTCTCGCCTCTCAATCCTCGAAGAAGAAAGGCAAAGATGGGAAGAAAGGATATTTCAAGAGGAATAGAGATAAAGGAGCTGATGGTGCTCCCGCATTCAAGAAGAAGAGGGACCTCTCCAAAGTCCAATCTAGCACTCTCAGCTGCCTGTGAGGACGGACAAGATTCCAACATATTCCTGATGAACAGTGGGAATGTAATAGATGCCTTCTTGGTTGGCCTCTGGATGTTCTGATATTCTTCTAGCTGCCTCAGGACTTCGAGCAAAACCATCCGATTTGTTGGATAAATGGGCAACTTATAGGGATTTCCAGTAAATCCTTGGATCCTGATATACGTAAATTTTGGGAATTGAATGAACCAGGACCCATATTTACTGATTAAACTCTTCACCTCATGACTCAACCTCTGATGTATTCCCCCTTGAAGTGTTCTGATGATATGCATTAAGAACGCATCATGTGCCCTTCTGAAATGAGACTTCTCCTTCAACTGGAGTTGCGGGTAACAATCGTAAGGTTTGAGTTCGTTTTCTCCGCTGCCAACTTTTCCCTTGCAAGTTAGTCCTAGATACTTATATGATCTGGCCAACAAGTAGACAACATACGAGCTCATATGAAAAGACTTAGTCTCTTCTAGATTGATCAATTGCTCGTGGAGATTGTCACTTATCATCCGTGACCAATTGAACATTTTTACGCCAGAAGTGATCTCGTCTATGAAGTAGTACATCTAGCTCTCAAAAAATGCACCCTGCGGGTTGCCAGCTATTCTGTTCAGCATCAAGATGATGTCTCCAAAATCTTCTTTAAAGTCTGTCCAGCAAGGTCTTTTGGGCATCTTCTTTATTGATGGCTTAGGTTTGTCCAGCCATGCCTTGTTAACAGTTGTGGTGCATAAGTCCGGTTGGCTGTCATATAACTTCTTGGCCTCCTCCTTGGTCTTATAGACAGTCCGTGAATGCTCTGGAATGCCGAAGGTTTCTTGGATTGCCACCTCGCCTAAGTGTGCCAAAATTCTGCCATCCGGTGCAATAATCTGCCTCTTTTGAGCATCATAGTGGATAGCACATTCCACCATCAATTCTGCACAATCTATTGCAGGCGGGAATCCAGCTGCTTGGAAAATTCCATTCCTGATCGTCCACCTGGCTATCGGTGTCGGAAGTCCATTATGTCCATACACTCTCTTCTTAAACTCATCGAAGTCGACATGTCCGAGATCGGTGTCTACGACATTCTTCCATTTTGAATTGATTTTAGTCTCCCATTGGGCACCTTTGCTGGCAAACTTCATTTTTGCCGGTCTCTTTGATGATTCGCCCACAGTGGTCATCAACCTGTAGTTAGAAAATTAACATTAATATGGAGACTTTTTATATTAATTTATTCTCATGCCTTGGGTTTGGATGATTTACTTTCAGCTTATTAAATAATTAAATTGCTTGGAAAAAGCAAGCTGAAAGTAAATGGATGAAGTTGAAAATTTCGCCAGAATTGAATCAACATGAAAGAGACAGATGAAGAATAGCAAATCAACTTGACTGAACATCAAACCTCAGTGAAGAATTGCTGGCTGCAAATCAGATTCAAATTCTGATAATTTAAAAGAAGAAGTGCACCCCTCTTGCACAGAAGAATTTCAACTTTCAGCCAATAAGTCTTTTCTTTTCCTGTGAAAATTCTTCCTCAGCATAACATTACTTCTCTCAAAATTCGATCTTGCCTATTGAACAATTAACTGCCTGAGAATTTTGAGAGAGATCAAATTTCTTTTCAGCTGTGCCTGTGAAAAATGAGTTGCTGAAACTCATTATAATGCTGAAGAATTTAATTTATTTAGCAACTGCCTTTTCTTCTTTTGATCTCGATTTGTTTTTTATTTGTTCAAACAGGCAAGTTTCCTTTATTTTTCGAAAAGAATCCGTTTCGAGCTTATCCAGGCAAATCTCATTGATCTTCAAAAAAAAATTTGTTTTTTGCTTAAATGTTTATCTTTGATTTTTCGAATTTTGAAAGAAAACATTAAACATTTAATTAAATTCGACCTTTCCAAGTTTTAAATTCATGGTGAATTTAATTTTGCCCACCGGATTTCATCTTTAGCTGGCACAAATTATTTTCTTCCGAAACATCTCTGGCAAACTTTATTTTTGTCCAAGGAATTTAAATTTCTGAGTAGTGGAAATAAATTATTAAAATATTAAAATATTTTAATTTATTCCAACCTGTTCGTTTGGGACCCATGGCTATTTTTATTTTCTCTTCATTTTTCTTGGCTAAAAGTGTATTTTCCGATTTTATTCCCAATTTCGTCTAGCCAAGTCAAAACTTAAGCCATTCCGTCGACAATTGTTATGCCAGATCCCTATTTTTCTTTGCCATGGCGAACTTTTAATTGCACCGAGCTTATTTTCTTCTGCCAAAGTCAAATTTTCTCTTGCTCGGTCGAATTTTTCTAGGCAAAATCCTTGTCTGGATGTCTTTATTAGGCAAATTCCCTTGACGCTTGACGAGTTCTCCCTCTCTTTGATTTGCGCATCTTTTCTCTGTATACTCGGCCAACTTTTCCTCTAGACATCCAAAAACTTTAGGCGAAATTTAAATTTCTCTTTCACTTTTGTGCTAGGCACACTTCATTTTATTCTTGGCCACAGCCTAGGCGGACTTCCCAAAGTCTTTTCCACTTTCACATGCCATGGCGAATTTTCTTTAGCACTTGTCCTTTCAAACTTAGCAATTAACCTCTTGAAAATGTCATGATACTTAGCCCAAAACTTCAATTCTCCACCTTTTTAGGCTCTTACACTTAGGCAAATTTTCGAAATTTTCCTTACTAGGCACCAATACTTAGTGAAATTTTGATTTTTTTTTTCTCTCCCATGTGCCTAGGCGGACTTCCTTAGCACCTTGGACAAGCATGGCGGACTTCCTTAACTTCTTGCCACTTCCCTTCAAGTGTATGGTGGACTTTCCTTCCTCTTTGGACAAGCATGGCGGACTTCCTTAACTTCTTGCCACTTCCCTTCAAGTGTATGGCGGACTTTCCTTCCTCTTTGGACAAGCATGGCGGACTTCCAAGGATGCTAGACAAGTGAGGGCGGACTTCATAACCTTTTGGCAAAGTCAGGGCGGACTTCATAACCTTTTGGCACTTCCTTTCAAGTGTATGGCGGACTTTGGAGGAGGTTAGGACAAGCATGGCGGACTTTCCTTAGTCTTGGACATTCCTTCCTTCTTTTCGTCCCACATTTCAAGGACCTCCTTCATGGCTGGTGAATTTCAGACTTAACCAGATTTCTCATGAATTCCATTCTTTTTGAGTTGATTTTCTGTGATTTTGTGCTTCATGATTTTTCCAGAATTTAATGCTTTTTCAGTCTGATTTTCTCATGCTTTTTACTTGCTTTTCCAGATTTTTCAATGATTTTTCAATTTTCTCTTTGATTTTCTAAGAGATTTTTTGATTTTTTTGAACTTCTGAGTGGATTTTTGGAATTCGAGACCTTTCCAAATATAGAAACTTTCTAAAAATAGAAAAAGCAAAACCCTAAAAAAGTAGGGAAACCTGTTTGGTCCAAAAATGCCAAAAATGAAAAAGCGAAAAAGCAAAATTTCCTAAAAAGTAGGAAGTCTCAGAATTGGCCGAATTCACAGGCGATCTTCGTTTCCTGGGCCTTTTGAGCGCTTCCATGACGTTTACGCACTGATTCAAGCATGGATTATTGACTTGGCTCGGGTAGCTCTCGGCAAACTATCTTGAAACTCTCAACAAGGTGACCTCACGAAACCGTTGCAAGGAGACAAAACCCTAAAAACTAGCAGACAACTGGGGGTCCCCATTGGCGATGGGGCGATGTGTGAAAAGGTCACAACAGGTAGAAGCATCTAGGACAACAGTCTATGTTCAAAATAGAAGTCCTCATCGAATCCTGGAGAACATGACTCTTGAAGAAGCTTTTACTGGGAAGAAGCCAAAAGTGAGTCATTTAAGGATCTTTGGATGTCCGGTGTATGATCATGTTCCGAAGGAAAAGAGAACAAAGTTGGAGCCTTCTGGCAAGAAGGGGATATTTGTAGGTTACGGTGAAACATCAAAATCCTACAGAATCTACATTGCAGGCCAGAAGTTGATTGAGATTAGTAGAGATGTCACATTTGAGGAAGATGTTGCATTTAGAAGGTCCAAGGGTACTCATATGGAGATTGATAATGAAGAGTGTCCTCAAGATATGGAAGTTGACCACACTCCTGAGATTCAGAGGGAGACTTCAGAACCGAAGGAAGATGATGATCTAGTTGAGCCCTTGGAACCTACTGACGGGCCTACCGATATTGTGATTGGGAGAAAAAGACCTCTCTGGGCTAGGCAAACGATGTAGGAGGCAAAAAGGTTTGCAGCACCAAGAGGAACCTTCAGAGAAAGTAAGAGACCTCATAAGTTCTCCAATTATGTTGCTTTGATTAGTTAGATTATTGAGTTTGAGCCTACCAGTGTTGAGGAAGCTTCTAGTCAACAGGTTTGGATAGATGCTATGACAGAGGAGTATCAGTCCATTCTCAAGAATGATGTTTGGGACATCATTCCTAGACCCGAAGGGAAATCTGTGGTATCTTCAAAATGGCTCTTCAAGGTCAAGCATGCGGCTGATGGGAGCATTGAGAAGTACAAGGCAAGATTCGTGGCTAGAGGGTTTTCAGAAAAAGAGGGAGTTGACTATGAAGAAACATTTGCTCCTGTTGCTTGCTATACTTCTGTCAGAACCATCATTGCCATTGCTGCATCTAGAGGATGGAAGATTCATCAGATGGATGTGAAGACAACTTTTTTGAATGGCGTAATTGAGGAAGAAGTCTATATTGAGCAACTTGATGGATTTGAGGTACATGAGAAGGAGTCTCATGTTTGCAAGCTGAAGAAGGCCTTGTATGGTCTTAAGCAGGCTCCTCGTGCTTGGTACGAAAGGATTGATCGTTACCTGTTAAGCTTGGGCTTCTCCAAGAACAATGCTGACTCAAATCTGTATTTCAAGGTAATTGATGGTGAAGCATTGATTTTGGTTTTGTATGTTGATGATTTGATTCTTACTGGAGAAGAACATCTCATTATCAAATGCAAGAAGGAGTTGGCTTCTGAGTTTGAAATGAAGGACCTTGGGCTCATGCATTACTTCCTTGGCTTAGAAGTTTGGCAGAAGCCAAATGAGATGATTCTAAGTCAAGGGAAGTCTACTATTGATATACTTAAGAGGTTTGGTATGATGGATTGCAAATCCATGTCTACACCTATGGAGACCAACCTACATAAGCTTAAGGAGGCTGTAGCTAGTTCAGATCTTGTGGATCGCACGATGTACAGGCAGTTGATTGGGTCATTGATGTAACTAGTCAACACTAGACCAAATATTTGCTATGCAGTGAGTGCACTCAGCCAGTTCATGTGTGAACCAAGGCAAATACATCTTGTTGCAGCAAAACATATCCTGAGATACTTGTGTGGCACAGTTGGATATGGATTGAGATATTCTTCAGGTGTGCATTTGAAGTTGCATGGCTATACTGATTCTGATTGGGCAGGGTGTGTCACTGATCGGAAGAGCACCTTTGGATGTTGCTTTAGTTTAGGGTCAGCTATGATATCCTAGTGCAACAGGAAGTAGTCATCTGTAGCATTGAGTACAGCAGAGGCAGAGTATATTGCAGCTTGTGTGGCAGCTCGGGAAGCAGTGTGGCTTCAGAAGCTCCTTGCAGGATTGTTTGGGCAATCAATGGAGCCTACTATCATTCATTGTGATAACCAGAGCTATGTGAAGTTTTCTGTCAATCCTGTGTTTCATGACAGAACTAAGCATGTGGAGATCAAATACCATTATATCAAAGATATGGTATTGAGGAAAGCAATTTAGTTGAGGTATATCAACACTCATGAGCAGGCGACAGACATTCTCACCAAGCCTCTCTCTAGGATAAAGTTTGTGTACTTTCGAGACAAGCTTGGTATGGTGGAGAATGTAATGTCCTCGTTTTAGCTGATGTTTGTTGAGGAGTGAGCCTATCAATTTGACCCTCGTAGGCTAACAGTTTTGAGTAGAGGGTTGTCCTTGGCAGTTATCTAGAGTTTCGAGACATCACTCCATCAGTTGATTCAGGTTTGGGCCTTTGCAGAGACTTACAAAGCGATATTCAGGCACTTACTATTTATAGTAAGTCAGGTAGACAGGGGTTACTATTTCTGGCAGGGCACCTGGTTTAGTTGGTCATCTCAGTTTCGACCCAGTTTGACGGTTTGATGAGCAAATAGTGAATAAGGGAGCATTTAATAATAATTAAATAATTTTTATTATGACTATTATAAAGTCACTTTAGTGGAATATTAAAATATTAATTAATGGCGAATTATAAAGTATTTAATATTTTATAATAGTGGAGTAATATTAATATTAAATGAGTAATTATTACTCATTTAAAAAGGATGCCATTTATTAATGAAATTGCCTAAGTTCAAAAGAGGCGAATTTTATATTATTAAATGCATTTAAATTGCTTTTTTGAAGGGGGTCGAATTTTTGAGGTATTTATTTCTCAAAGACATAATAGAACTCATTATTGATTGATTATTCAAATTTTGTCTTTTCTCTCTGAGAACATTTGGAGTTAGAGAAACAAGGGTTTCTGCAATCAAGTTTTGGAGAACGTCAACTCTTCAGAATCAAACATACTGAGGCTGTGAAATACCAGTTGAAGATTGTCAGTTGAGTGGCTTCATTCAGAAGTCATTACAGAGCTTATTGGTGAAGATTCAGATTAGGGTTTGGATCGATTTTCTTCCAGAACGAAATCTCTATCAGTGGCCATTCATTATCCCTCATTTGGCACGCATTTCAAGGAAGTACGAAATCTGTACTTGCTAGTTTTCTAGCCGTACTTTACAGTAGCAAGGCCGTACCTCTTCCATAGCCAAAAATGCGTTGCCTTTTTGGTCAATCATTCTTCCAACAGTGGCGCCTAGACCTTCTGAGGTTTCTGCATTGATTTCTGAGAGGGAGATCGCCATCATTCATTGACCGTACCATTATCATGCTTCCTTTCAAGCGGCTGCAAGCTTTCACAGGTTCTTCAATAAATAGCTTTCCTTTTTACTTGCATGTTTGAATCTCGCAGTTGTAAATGTTCTGAAAGATCAATAAATTACCTATCTTCAAATTCTAAACTGTATTCTGTCATATTTAGTCTTCTGGTATTTTATTCATATTTTTCAAGCATTAATTATCAAAATCGCACCATCTCTTCTTATTGCAAAAACCACAAAAAATCAAAAACAAAGAAAACAAACAAAAACCTTGCATTCTCAGTCGGTGGTTGGGTTGAGAGACACTTGGTCTCTTACAGTGGTATCAGAGCACAGTTTTCCTGCCATCCTGTTCTTTTTTAGTCAGATGTGTGCTTTTTCAATGCTTTTTCATGAGTAGAGACATTATCTTCTACAGTAAGGGTAGAGGAACAGGCAGAATTGAGGATTGGACAGGTCCACCTATTCTTGAAGGTGAGACAGTATCAGGGGTTCTGGGTATTCACAGATCTAGTTCCAATAGCAGTGAGAATAGTGTCACTACACTGATGGCAGATCGTGAGATTCCTACAGAGACACATAGGGATCCGGGGAAAGAGCATGCCGGAGGTGAGATTTTTGATGATGAGTTCAGACACAGGCATGATAATATGATGGACATGATGTCCTAGTTGATGGGCACGATGAGGCAGTGTACTCCGCCTTAGCAGCACTATATTCAGATAGGACAGACGATTGGGACTACAGGCATAGACCAGCCACTGGTGTCAGCACAACGGCAGTTGTCACCTATCTTTCATGAGCGTAGGCCTGGACAACCTACATTTATATCTAGAGAGGCACCTTTGACGTCGGGGGCAGAGCAGTAGGGTCACCAGCCTGAGTTTCATCCACATCATGGCATGTCGGTGGCAGATGTGACCAGATTCTTTGGAGAGTACTCGACATTGGCACCTGAGATCGGGTAGTCTTTGTCTTTTCATGAGTTCATGGATGTGCATAAGCCTAGAGGGGGAGGTAGATTTGACCGCAGAGCTCCTCAGCACCAGCAGCCATAGCCACAGGTGAATAGGGATCTTCAGCATGCAGTCAGCAAGATTATCGTGCCTTACTTTGATGGTTCAGATAAGAGTTCAGCGAGGTCTTGGGTACAAAAGTTAGACAATTATCTATCATTGAGACCTATGCAGGAGGACGAGGCCATTAAGTTTGCTACACTACATCTTGATGGATTGGTGCATGATTGGTGGCATCACGGCATGTACACCCTCGGTCATCACACGCTTACCACCTATCAGGAGTTCACGAGCAGGCTCATAGAGTGTTTTGACAAAAAGGATCCAAAACTTTATTTCAGGGAGCTAGCTCAGCTCAGGCAGACAGGCAGTTTGAATTCTTACTTCGGTGAATTTCAGAGGGTTGCAGTCATGGTGACAAGTATTTCAGAGAGGAGACTTGTCATTCTCTTCATCGAGGGATTATATGAGCCTATGAGAGGTTGCGTCAAGGCATTTGATCCCCCTACTCTTCAGGAGGCCATGTGGAAGGCAACGAGTATGGAGCTTTCTGCTCCGAAGAAACAATTTCAGCCTAAAACAAACACCTTGCCTATTGAGGAGAGTCATACACCAGTTGTAGAACCAAAAAAGAAAACAGCAGCAAGAATTGATGATGCAACTCGTGATGAATTGAGGAGGAAATAACTTTGTTATTGGTGCAGAGAACCTTACAGCAAGGAGCATGATTGTCCTTTGAGACCAAAGGGTAGAGCCAACCGTGCCATGTGGGTTTACTATGGAGATGTTAAGTTTGAGGATTCAGACCAGCAGGCTGTTTCATAACATGCAGAGGTCGGGAATGCCTCTATGGAGTTTGGGCCCGATGCCAACTTGTCCCCGTTGGTATTATCTGCTAGTGTACGGGATGATTCATTCAGGTTCAGGGGATTAGTGGATGGACAGCGATGTATTGCTATGGTTGACACTGGAGCCACACACAATTTTATTGATGAGAGCTTCGTCAGCAGATCAGACTCCAGACAGAGGACTTCGCTGGATTCAGAGTTTGGGTGGCAGATGGATATACCCTCACTTGCACTCGACGAATTTGTAATCTCACCCTCATGCTGAATGATTATGAGTTGCAGGAAGACTTTTATGTGGTCAACCTTGGTGGGATGGATTTAGTGTTGGGTATGCGATGGCTTCAGGACATTAGTGTGTTCACCCTCAACTTGCCTATAATGGAGATGAGATTTGAGGTATAGGGCAAGAAATATGTGTTGAGGGGGATTACAGATGGGATAGAGCGTAAGTGGGAAGAGTGTTGATAGTGTTTGGGATCCTACTTGTGCACTAGGATTTCAGACTCAGCTTTCAGAGGAGTTTCACAGTGAGTACACGGTGCAGAGTGTATATGGTTTCATGTTTGATTCGCACGTACATGATTTGTTTCAGGTGCACAGTTCTGGTATGCACGTGCTGGATATGTTGGATGACAGTATATCTCGTGCAGTTTTAGGGAGCAAGTGTTGCTTGCAGATTGACTTGCTTCCTCTTGAGTTTCTTGATCCTATGACAGACAACACTGCGGTTGACAGGGGATGGCATTCCATTCCAGTTGATCAGTTGTGGGAGCTACAGGAGTCAGTTGTGGCTATCAGGGACATTAATTGACACTACTCTTGGGATCCAGGTGGTGTGGTGCATTTTTATTTGCAAAGATTGCTTGGGGATAAGCAATTTCAGGGAGGGCGGACTGTAATGTCCCCTTTTTAGCTAACGTTGTTTGTTGAGGAGTGAGCCTATCAATTTGACCGTCGTAGGCTGACAGTTTTGTGTAGAGGGTTGTCCTTGGCAGTTATCCAGAGTTTCGAGACATCACTCCATCAGTTGATTCAGGTTTGGGCCTTTGCGGAGACTTACAAAGCGATATTCAGGCACTTACTATTTATAGTAAGTCAAGCAGACAGGGTTTACTATTTTTGGCAGGGCACCTGGTTCAGTTGGTCATCTCAGTTTCGACCTAGTTTGACAGTTTGATGAGCAAACGGTGAATAAGGGAGCATTTAATAATAATTAAATAATTTTTATTATGACTATATTATAAAGTCACTTTAAGTGGAATATTAAAATATTACTTAATGGCGAATTATAAAGTATTTAATATTTTATAATAGTGGAGTAATATTAATATTAAATGAGTATTTATTACTCATTTAAAAAGGACGCCATTTATTAATGAAATTGCCTAAGTTCAAAAGAGGCGAATTTTATATTATTAAATGCATTTAAATTGCTTTTTTGAAGGGGGTCAAATTTTTGAGAGAGGTATTTATTTCTCAAAGACAGAATATAAATCATTATTGATTGATTATTCAAATTTTGTCTTTTCTCTCTGAGAACATTTGGAGTTGGAGAAACAAGGGTTTCTGCAATCAGGTTTTGGAGAACGTCAACTCTTCAGAATCAGACATACTGAGGCTGTGAAATACCAATTGAAGATTGTCAGTTGAGTGGCTTCATTCAGAAGTCATTACAGAGCTTATTGGTGAAGATTCAGATTAGGGTTTGGATCGATTTTCTTCCAGAAGGAAATCTCTATCAGTGGCCATTCATTATCCCTCATCTGGCACACATTTCAAGGAATTACGAAATCTGTACTTGCTGGTTTTTTGGCCGTACTTTACAGCAGCAAGGCTGTACCTCTTCCATAGCCAAAAACGCCTTGCCTTTTTGGTCAATCATTCTTCCAACAGTGGCGCCTAGACCTTCTGAGGTTTCTGCATTGATTTCTGAGAGGGAGATCACCATCATTCATTGGCCGTACCATTATCATGCTTCCTTTCAAGCGGCTGCAAGCTTTCACAGGTTCTTCAATAAATAGCTTGCCTTTTTACTTGCATGTTTGAATCTCGCAGTTGTAAATGTTCTGAAAGATCAATAAATTACCTATCTTCAGATTCTAAATTGTATTCTGTCATATTTAGTCTTCTGGTATTTTATTCATATTTTTCAAGCATTAATTATCAAAATCGCACCATCTCTTCTTATTGCAAAAACCACAAAAAATCAAAAACAAAGAAAACAAACAAAAACCTTGCATTCTCAGTCGGTGGTTGGGTTGAGAGACACCTGGTCTCTTACAGAGAATCAAGCCCTAGCTGAGAAGGAGTCTCACTATCAGTGATCCTCTTTAATGCATTTCTCTTTGAGAGAGATTTGAGGTGCAAGCCCTTGTTAATGCATTTCTCTTTGAGAGAGATTTGAGGTGCAAGGCCTTGTTAATGCATTTCTCTTTGAGATTTGAGGTGAAAGCCCTTGTTTCCACCCTCTGAGAGAGCCATGGTGGATGTCATGTGTGTGACTCCATGACATCATGTGAGAGAGTCCGTGATGATTTTCTTTCACTTGTGTTTTACCCTTTGGGAGAGCCATGGTGAACGTCACGATGAGGTGACAACATCACGTTAAGTGATGAGCACTTGTACATACCATACATGGGTGTAGCCATGATGGTTGATATCATGATGAGGTGATATTTGATATCACAATGAGGTGATATCTTTCTTTTCCACATATGGGTGTAGCCATTGTGGTAGACATCATGATGAGGTGATATGTCTTGTGTAGCTGGAAGTGTTCTCCCTAGCTAAGAGGGAGTGTTGATGTTTGCAGCGTCGGTCTCCACTTCCAGCCGATCCCCTTATGACATGATAATAAATTAAATAATAGCCTGGGGCTATTTAATTTATATGATATCGATTTATTGAAGAGACACAATCACTGGTTATCATATTTAATTATTGTAATAGCACGAATTAATGAAGAGACACGGTTTGCTAATAAGGCCGACCTCTTGCATGGACGCGATTTCATTTGGAGAGGCACATCCTTCTATGCTGGGCCGACTTATGTTTTTGAAAGGTCATGTCTCCTTCTATTATATTGTATATATACTTGGTGGAGTCTCTTTGTTTAATCATCGAATTAGTTCATTCTTCATCTCAAGTGCGAGTTCTTCATCAAAGGCAGATCGACATAGTAGAAGGCTGAGATTTTATCAGGGAATTACTTCATTGTGTTTCTGTGTTGCATCATTCTTTGGTGCTTATGTTTAGGCCTTCATATCAGCCTCTTGTAAGGAGATCATTGTTGTTGAAATTCAATATATAAGTGATATATTGTTGCTGGGTTTTTCTCCCTCAAGAGGAGGGTTTTCCCAGGGTATCTGCTGTGTCATTGTGTTGATTTTGAATTAATTTTCTGTGCATTACATCTGATCATAAAACTAACAATCATGCCCAGATTTGGAAGTACGGCCTAAATAAAACACACATGCAGTAGTAAAAGGACTGAGAAACACCTAGAAATCAACACCAAAATACCTTACATCTTGTAAGGAATAATTGAAGTCAACCTTAGCATGTATAACCTTATAGAAGATATGGCTTGTTTTGACAAACAAAATACTCCATAAACACAATGCCCAATAGTGTTTTTTTATTTAGTAGAAAAACAAATTGTATGTAACGACCTATCCCTTGCGTAAATTAAATTTTTTCAAATTTCACTTCAATCATATAAAAGTAACAAGTAACAAAGACATTTACAATAAATTCCTCCTTTCTTCATTGATAAATTTATACAAGTTACAATATATTTCCATATGAATTCCATTTTCATTGTAAATATAAATCACAATACGAAAGTAATACAATTACATACATAGCTCGTAAGCTTTTGCACAAATAGAAGTAAGAAGGTCCAAGAGTCCGTCCTTTCAAATCTTGGTACATCGGCCACTTGTCGTGGAGGAGAAACATCACTCAGGTGCTTTTCCGCCAACCACGAACTTATAATGCGGTCCCCCGCACACCTATCGTTAGATGGATGGCCCTCCCTTCGAAGAAGTGATTGGTAGGGTATCCTTTAATGATTACCAACTGAGCATAGTGCTATGTCCTACACAACTAGAACCTTGCTATTTCACAATCTCGAATTAGTACTCGGATCACAATGAACTGACAGTGTAGTATCAACTATCTCACATCTATGTGGCAGTCGTACATTTCACTACTTTGGCCAATGTATTCTCATTCAGTACTTTGAATGAAGGTCATCTATCATAAACACTACTCAGGGCCAATTTGACTTAAGGCTTCCTTACTCTACGTGTAGACTGTGTCCTTCAGTGGGAGAATCCGTTACCCCAAACATCCTACAATCATACTAACCTACTAGAAATGAGCCAGTCAACAAGTGTCTTATATTCTACTCCTAATTTAGGAAATCTTTATCCTAGGAGTGTTTAGCTTGTCACAGTTAACCTAATAACATAAGCTTGAGACCATACTTGGTTTTGACATCATTTCGTTCCTAGTAAGTAATAATTACTCTACGTATTCTCCATATACGGAGATCATACAAAATGCAATATTCAATCAAATGCACATTAAACCTCCCTTTTAAATCTTTTTCCATTACTTCCCTATAATGCAAGGTAAGTAAAGCTAATCCCTTAAGCTCCTTACACATAAATCCCCTTTTATGATAAATGAACTATTCCCTTAAGTTCTTTTTCACATAAATCCCCTTTTATGCATATCTAGTAAATGTTTTGCTTTATAGTTCTATTCTTTAAAAACTAAGTAAAACAAACAAACACAAGATAATAGAAAACAACTCTCAAATTAGAATTACAAAATGAAGAAAATCCATGCTTGTATTTAAAAGCTTCTCCTTTCAAAATTGTTCTTCCAATCCCTCTTTGAATCGAGCTGCTAAAATCTCAATGATTTCTCACTCTATAACCTATGTCACAAGATTCGAATTCGAATTCGAATTCGGCAACAATGAAATTCGGATGAAATTCGGCGAGGAAAAAATTTGAAAAGTATAAAATTCGGATCAAATTCGCCTTATGTAAATTTTTTTTTTTTTTAATAAATATAAGTAATATATCCATAAAATTGTTTAAATAGTTTAACATTGATAAATAGATTTGAAATCATTACAAAAAGATGACACATTTATAAAATATAAACCATAAGAAACATGTGAAATCACGTTTGCGAATATGTTCTTTTGTCAAAAAGGTACAATAACAACCAAGACTTTAGAACTTCAAAAAAGCTCCAAGTCATCAAGAGCACTTGGCTGCGATGCTAAATCATCATCATCTGTATCACTGCTCAATTCATCATCTAGAAAGTCAGGCTCATCTGCAACTTGCATTGCTATGTCTTCAAAAATTTCTTGTGAGGAAGAGTTCTTTGCTGCTTTGTTCATGAATAATTTTAAATTGCTGCGAACATAGACAAGATCTCCCAACTTTCCAGACAACAATTTATTCCTTTTTTTGGAATGGATGTGTTCAAAGCAACTCCAGTTCCTCTCACAAGCCGATGAACTTGCTCCCTGACTCAAAATGCGAACAGCAAACTCTTGTAGCTCAGGAGTTTGTCCTCCATAGTCCAACCACCATCTATATCCAGGTATACGTGCCAAGTCATATTTGGCTGCTGCCATTCCAAACATCCCTTCTCCTTTCTTGTATTCCCAACATTGATCTCTGATTAGTGCTGAAATTGTTGCATTTGATGCATGCTTTTGAATGGCTTCAAAAAGCCCTCCCATAATTTCAGAATCACCTTTTCTATTAATAGAAAACAACTTAGGCTCTAAAAAACAAGCTGCTGCATGTAAAGGTGTGTGCATCATTTTCCATCTACAATCAACTGTCTCCCATATCTCCATGTATTCTGCTTCTACATTGTTTAGTGCTTTTTGAATAGATTCCTTACAACGGTCCATGCTTTCATAAAGCATGCCAAGGCAAGGAGTGTCACCATCAACCATACGAAGCACGTCAACAATTGGTTCACATATAATCAAAACTTTTGCTGCACTTTCCCAAAAATTGCTATTTAGAATAATTTGCTCTATGTTCTTCCCCTTAGGACCTTTTGAAAGCACAGAATTTTCCCACTGATTGGAACAAATAACAGCCCTCAAAGCTGCTTTTTCTTCAACCACTCTTTTCAAAGTGATATAAAATGATGCAAATCTTGTTTCACAAGGCCTCAACAACTCCTTGGATGCATGCTGCCTATAAAGACTCAATGTGAGACGATGATTCCATATGAAATTTGCAATTGCTCTCCCTCTATGAATAGCTTCATGTACCCATGGGAATTTAGCCAAGTCATGAAGCAGCAAATCGAGACAATGTGTTGCACATGGGCTCCAATATATTCTTGGGTACTTCTCTGTAATCAGTTTCCCAGCTCCCACACAATTTGCTGCACTATCAGTTACAACTTGAACCACATTTTCCACCCCTACTTCAAGAATGGCTTCCTCTAATATTTGGAAAATATACTCAGAAGTTTTTTTGCGGTTCATGGTGTCAATCACTTTCAAAAACACAACACCATCAGGAGAAGACACCAAAACATTAATCAATGGCCTTTGACATATATCTGACCATCCATCACTCAATATAGTGCAACCTGTTTCATTCCAAGAGGCTTTGACATCAACTAATTTCTCAGTCACTCTATCTTTTGACCTCTGCAAAAGAGTTGTCCTAAAAGCCTCTGAAGTTGGGGGTGTGTACCCTTTGCCAAACTCTGCAACTTTCTGAATTGCATTACGAAAATGCGGATTCCTTGCAACATTGAATGGAATTGCACTCGAGTAAAACAAATCAGCTAAGGCATCATCCACCTGTTGTTTCTCTACTGGTTTCCAAAAACTGTTCAAGGTTCCACTCTCTTTTGATTTACCCACATGCCTAGGTAAGGTGGAAGAGGAAGACATGATAGATGCTGTGTGTCTAGACTGAGCCATTTCCTCTTCTATTCTCTGCTTTTTTTGTGCATTCTTCATCTTTCCTACAATTGAAGAGGACTGTTCTTTCTCTAAAGCAGCTCTCATTTCTGGGGTAACGTTTGGACATGCTTCAACACCTCCTCCTGCACCCCCTGAAATACCAAGTAAATGGTCCATTGCCCTTGTCAAACCTCCAGTAAAAGGTTTGTAACACTTGTTGCATGTGAGACTTGTACCATTGCGAGTGACATATTTCCATGCCTCGGCAGTTGATTTCTTGGGAGCCATAAAGTAACAATCTGTATGTTTAAAAGACAAAATATGAATTTTAGTTTTATAATACAAATGAAAATGATGTAATCGTATAAATGCAAATGCCAGACAATATTCATCATACAACTATGACTGCGTACATAAAATTCTATGACTGCATACAGCTGCAGCATGTAGGTGAGCAGACAAATAATGAAAAAAATTGTCATGTACACTTGTAATTTTGTAAAGAATATAGTAATTTTTTATTTTAATTTTAATTATTAAAACTAACAACATAAAATAAATATATATTAACTTTTTATTGTAATTTTTAAAAACTGAATACTAAAATTGAGATAATGTTAAATTTCCATATATTAAATATAAATTTAATACAAATAAAATAATAAAATATTTAATATTCCACATTTTATTAAATATTAAATATTTAATAAGTTAATATATATAAAATATTAAAAATATTAAAAAAATTAATTTAAATCTAACTGAATAAACACAGAATTAAATCTAATATTAATAAAATAATAAAAACTATATAAATATTATATGAATATCTAATAATTAATATTAATAAAATAATCAAACCCTAATATTAAATCTAATTTTAATAAAATAAAAATTAAGAAAGCAAACATAAATAAATAATACAATATTAAATAAAATTATGAAAATCTAAGAAAAACCCTAAATTTTTCGTCAAAAAATAAATCATGGAGATCTGAAACAAAAAAAATAAAAATCGCCTACCTTCGACTTGCAAATTGCAGTTGCAGAAGAAGACTTCAAAAGATTTGAAACCCGAAACTGGAGGCGGCGGCTTCAAACTGGAGGACGCGATTTGCAGAAAATAGAAGAAACGAGCTTCAAACTGGAGGACGCGATTTGCAGAAAAGAACACGATTTGCAAAAAAACGCCTTTCAGTCGACCTTGGAGAGCTTCGAAACGCGTGCGAAAACCTTCCTGTTCCGCGTTTTTTAGGTAGAAACTTCGCCGGAAATGGACGCTATATTGCCTAGTCGGGCTACGTATTTATAAAAATATTCAACTGAAACCCTAAACGAAAATACCTTTTAAGATTTTTTTTTTAATAAATTCAACGCTTTACGAATTTTAACGAATTTCAACGAATTTTGACGAATTTCATTGGTTTTTTAAAAATTCGCCGAATTCCGAATTTCAAGGCAAAAATTCGGCGAATTCTGTGACATAGTCTATAACAACTCCCTATCAATCTAATCTCAAAAGTGTATTCTCCACCAATTCCTTACTCAATACAAAACTCACAATGGTATCACTCTCAACTTAATTTGGGAAATTCACCGTTAATGGCAATTGCTGGTAAAATCACTGTATTTTCCAACTCAGCAAAACAGAGTATGCAAACAGCTCAACGAATTGGAAATAAAAACTCAAAGAAAATGCTAAACTCGGATTGCACAAGTGGTAGAAAGTAAATGGCATGGCGTCTATATTTATAGGCCCGAAATGCAACAATTTTCCACTTAAGAAGGCATGTTGGATGACAACACATAGCCCAAAAATATTCAAAAGAAGTCCTGGCAGGTTTTTAAACCCTTACTCATAAAAAATGGAGGTGATTCGTCATTATTTGAGCCAGCAAATCATGAATAATTCAACTCAGAAAGGGAAAAACGCCACCTATAGGAACTCATTTGTTTAGGCGCCCATGAGGAAATGACTCACCATTTTGTGAATCGGTCAAGGCAAAACACCATACACCTCATCCCTTCTCTTGCTGCATTGCCCATTTTCCAGCCGGGTTTGAGTTTCTCTTCCCAAGAGAATCTCTCCTCTCAGGTGCGTGAGTTTTCAGCGCCATGTTTCTTCACGGGAAATGTTTTCTTTTATTTCCTCTTTGCTTTCATTTCGAATAGTTTCCTAAAGTCTAAAATGAAATATTTCCCTTTGGCTTGCTTTGCCAAATAAATTCGATTCAATTTAAAGACATTATTTCATTTTGTAATTGTAAACAAATCTTCTGACAAGAATGAGAGACTAAGGTTCTATATGAATTCTAAGTTTCCAGATTTCTACCAAATTCTAAGACAGAGTTTTCGACTTCCAGATTTTATTAATACTCAATGTGTTGAATGCAGAACATTATCCGATTTCTATCTCTGCATATCAAGGAAGGATCCGCCATAAATATGTGAAGAAACCCTGCCTCTAAGAGACACGTCTCATGAGAGGACGTGTCTCTACAAGTGGAGACACGTCCACTCATGGGACGTGTTTCTTTAGAGCGCGGGTTAAGATAAACACAGTTTAATGATTCGTTTAGTATAACTCATATATACTAGATGGCGGATGAGAAGATAAATTCCGATTACAGAATATAACATCATATATATAATTCGAATTTATATGAATGCTCATAAATTCGATTAATATGATTTCCAAAAATATTTCAAACTAAAAGATAAACTCGAATCAAGTATGAATGACGATGATGCTTGCAGCAATCGTCCTTCATATCTGACCGAAGCTATCATTCATTAACACATTTCAATGATTTAATCGACTTCCATAGTTTTGCAAGAAATATTTAACTTTGACTTCTAAATAAAGTCTCCCATTTCTAAGTTTCAATTTCCATTCAACACTTTATGGTATTTAAATAAAGTGCATTTCAAAACTTTATCGATTTCCAATCTTTCATTTCAAAGAGTAACATATATTTATATATTTATTTTATTATATAATATTATTATTATAGTCCAAAATATATTAACATATATATATATATTTTAATATAACCATAATAATATTATATATAATTCCATAATATATAATTACACATATATATTATAGATTTATTTAACAAATATATCAATATATTGTGAGCCAGTCAGCAACCCGATATATAAATAAATATATATACGTTTTAATGTAAAAGTCACTAGGCAATAATAATATAATATTATTAATATCCACATGATTGTAAAACCACATACATATATATAGATAATCATCACCTATAAATGCATATAGAAGTAAACACGATTCCTAGTGCAAACACATAAGCCTATGGATGACTTATCAAGACCAACTTATCTGACTTGGTTACTTAGTCTAAGGAATGTGTGTGTGTGTATGCTCAAATGGTTCTCGTTATTGTTTACCCGACCAAGCTCCTCCCCGAGTGATATTTCTCCTCTGCCCGTAGGAATGATCCTCTTTCCTGCACATCATGACACGACAACGGAAGTCATATGCTCAAAACAAAGCAGTATATATAAAACATCACAAAGTTAGAATAACACTATTCCATAACTTATATGCCACATTCATTCAAGAATTACATCAACAACATAAAATGAGACAATCATTAATGTACATAAAACATCACAAAGCTAGAATAACACTATTCCATAACTTATATGCCACATTCATTCAAGAATTACATCAACAACATAAAATGAGACAATCATTAATGTACAATGCTCATATTGATAGCAAGGATAACATGTTTTATTCATCTAAATGATTCCATCATTACAATACATTGCCCTATGCAATAGTAGCTATACAATCGGGGTGTAACACTGTAATGGCCAACCCTGTTCTGAGTTTTGACTTTAGATTTTTGCTCAATGATTTTTTCTTCAGTTTGGTCTATGATCCGTTATATTGAACTTGCCTCATAACATTGCATAAAATAAGGAGACTTCAAGGAAAAAGCATACTAAAATCTGATAATCAATTTTCTGAACTTACTTTCATAATATTTGACTGTCATAAAATGTTATATTGGCAGAAATGAATCTACAGTCATATACTTAAACTTTCTGGTCACTAATATGGACTGATCTACATAATTCAATACTCAGAAATGAGCTACAGCAGCACAAGAATAAACTCCAATCAACAGTCCATTCAGACTTATCCAATACCCAAATGCCCACCCAGATATAGCAATAAATATAATCTGATTACAAATTTTATATGCTCAGAAATTCATTACAGCAGGCAGACTTCAACATTTGTCTGATAATCAGATTGGAGACATGCATCTAGCAAGAATGAAAACATGTGATACTCAAACCTAGAAGCATACATTGGTCTGGAAAGGGAACAACAGTCTGCAGATAGTCACGCTAAGCCAGTGAGACAATAACAGCAGCTTGCACATATGAAATACTTCCTATCTGAGCACCAGAACCAATCAGCCCCTGCCTGTGGCTTCACGTATGGGCCTGAAATAGCAGCAAATCACTGAGAGGCAGATTGGGGGACTGATGAATGACCACACCTAGCTCCTCTTCGCTCCTTGCAACCTCCCTCAAACAACCAAACACACCCAGAACTCCAATGCAGGTCAGAAAAGAGACTTTACATGAGAAATAAGGAGGTTTCCAGGTCTAATATGCAAACATCAGCTACACACAACCCTCGACCTGTTTTTGGGCTTAACGCCTCTTTCCAAAACTCCACGAGAACCCTTAAGATAAGTCCACGATCCAGCAACAAAGCCCTAGCACTATAGCACGACACTGTAGTGTGGTACTGTAGCGAGACACTGTAGCAACGGTACTAGCATGGTATTGTAGCAGCTTTGAGAAAATCATAAAATCAACAAAAATCTTCATATATTAAACTCCATTCAGACCTCAAGAAATAGATCTTGATTACCGTCAGTTTTGCCTCCAGAAAAGCAATAGAAAAAGATTGGATTACTCAATAAACCCTTCAAATTGAATACCAAACTCAAATACAAATTACGCCCAAGTGGAAGACTTGTATGTGTTGATGCGGATATTATAATTTATTTATTTCTTAAAGCCGACTTGATGAGAAGTCGCATCATTTTGTGTAAAGTTGTCTCTTATGTGAAAGAGGTCGACTCTTCATGGAAAGGTGAAATAAACCGGCTCAATTTTTTTCAATTTTTCAAAGACAAATTACAGTGAGTCAAGCACCCGTTAAGGTTAGTCAGAAAACCAAAACGTTGCTGAAAGTAACTCTAACCTGAATGTACACCAGGATCCCGAAAAGGGCAAGGTGTGAGCATTGGTCAGAGGGTCTCAAAAGTAAATGCTGGAAAGAAACTCTAACCACGAGATGCGCCGGCGAACGACGAGCATTCGGTCAGAGGGTCCCTATCTATTGCAATACTGGAGAGAAGCTCAACACCAAGCATGTGCTACTCAGTCCATGACAGACAAGAGGCGACCATATGGCGGAGTCTTTGAATTTACAAGCAAATTAAGAAAATAGGCGGCAAGCCAGCCTCTTCCACTTATTTAGTGGGCAGATACAAACATTGAAAAGTGCAAGAATACGAAAGATGCTGACAGTACTACTGTACAGCTTACATTATGTGAAAATTGCTTGCAATATCAAGTAAATAGAGCTTTTTAACCTTAGCAATGATAAGTATGTCTTTCTCAATGTTTTCCCAAGGATTCCTATCACTTTCCAACACAAGAACCACTCAAAATGCGAACTGATATGACTGTCACAAAGTCTGAAACTGGTAAACAGCAACACAGAATTGAGTGAAATGATCACAGCTCTTTCAAATCTCAACCAAATGACCCCAAACGAAGTGCATTAGTTCACTATGACCAAGGCGCCCAAGTAAGAATCAAAGACCAGTCCAAATCTGCAATATTTAATTTAACACAATTCCCAATGCAAGTACAAAAAGTACGGCCCAAGGAGAAGGGCGATTTTCTCATATAAAATTCAGCACTTTTCTAAAAATCATGAAACTTCACAAATGTTGGCGCCTCCCCTAGACAAATGCATATGCGAAACACCCAGAATGCAATCTTTTTGTATTTTTGAAATATGAATGAAAACAACAGTTTAGCTACGAACTCAACAACTTCTGAAAGTGACATAATAATGCAAACAACTGAACTACTAATGCAATTAACTCTCTACAAGCATACCTCACTACAAAATGCACTCAAACACAAGAAATATCTCCACTAGGTGCTGTCTCACAAGCACGAAGTCGAGCCAAGCTAGGAGGCATTCATTCCTCGAAGCAATTCTCTCACCATTTCGGCAGCATAACTTTACTCAAGACGTTGGATGATGAAACTGAAGACCAAGACCTCCTTTTAAAGACTTGAGATGACTGTCCAGAAGCTTCTAGAAACCCAACATTTCAAATTTTGAGTAACTCCTTTTCCCTCCAAAAGTGGCGTCCTTTTTGCCTTAGCAAATTTGACATTTTAAATTACAATAAACTCCAAGGTGGGCGTCCTTTTCTCCAACATTGATTTTTGACATTAGAAAAATATAAAATAATCTTCATGGGGCGCCACCCCTTCAAAAGCCACCTTTTAAAAACAACTTAAGTTCCAACACTAGGCTAAGGGGGTCAACAGCAAAATATAACATTAAACATGCCTTTATTAAAATTAATTCAACTTATCTCTCCAAACGAGCCCCAAAGCCGAAATTGAGCAAAACCAACTGAACAACTGAAGTAGAAGGTTAATCGAGCCGAGACCAACAAGACCACTGCCAGAAATAGAATTTACTAAAAATAGTAAATTCGTGAAAGTGCTCAGAATGCCAAAACGAACACATCACCGGAAAGCTCACGAAAAACCCAGAAGGAATCCGCAATTCAAACGCCAATCCGTGAGCACAAGAAACCACCAGCCAAGAAACCCTAATTTCACCACCGAGAAGCCTACGGGTCTCCAGAATAGGCCAACGGTAAATCAGAAGAAGTCATGCTCGAGAAGGGGACATTACAAAAGGCATCTTAGTGTCTATATATTCAAGGCGACTCACATTCATTTGGTATCCAATTCATTTTTCAAGACAACTTCGCATGCCTAGAAGGAGATCATCATTTTACAGCAGATTGATTATTATTCTCAAGGAATTCGCATTCTTCAAGAGGAGTTTGCATATCTACAGCAGATTGATATATATTCAAGAAGATCGATATTCATTATTGCTTGTGTATTTGCATCTAGAGAGGTGCTATAATCATTGCATTAGCTCGGCCTAGTGTGTGGCCTAATTGTAAAGCAATTTGCTGCTCTTTTATTCAATATATAAGTGATATATTTGTGGCTGGGTTTTTCTCCCTCGAGTAGGAGGGTTTTCCTAGGGTAAAAGTGTTGTGTTTATTTTTTAATTGTTGTTGTATTTCTGCTTATTGCAAATCTGATTCTAAAACTAACATGGTATTAGAGCGGGTCTAAGGAAAAGATCTGATCAGATTTGGTTAAACAAAAATTCAATCAGGAAGTAATGATTGAAGCCACAGGCCTATTCGATGCACAAATAAATGTTCAATGTGGTTGCAGTGGTGATGTATGGAGGACAATTCCTGTGGTATTTGTTGATTTATTGATTAAGGGTGGCTTAACACTTCGTGGCATTTCTCCTATGCTGTATTTTCTTTGGCCGTGTGGAAGGAAGTTGTGATGATTTATTTTCACTCTTTTGATTACTTAAACTCTTTCACCGCATGAGTGTGGGTGCGTTGATTCATAATGTGATCTCAAGATTTAAATGGAGTCTTCAATCTTTACTAAACATTCGATTCATATTCCCACTTTCTATGAGGCCGAGATCGAGTGAAGGTGGCGAAGATGAGACACAGCTACAGGTCTAGCTCATTGGTGTACCGACATAAAGAGATAAGTATTTTATGCCTGTACCTTGAATGAATTTTTTATGTAGTTATTAATTCATGCATTAACATTGGAATAGTGAATCATGTATGATTCTAGCATTGGTATTTCTCTTCGGGATAGTTTAGTTCTATGAACTATTATTAAACTCTTTAAAATGCTTTCAGGACGAACCAAGAAGCATAAGAGATTGCATTCAAGGGAGGAAGAGCTTGATGCATCCTGTGAGGAATTCATGCAGGCTGAAGAGATAAACTTAACTGGAGACATCTCTCTCTCAAAGAACCTATTCAGATTGTCATTGTGATCAGTTTCTTCGAAGAGGAGGAATTAACATTTAGAGGGAGTCTGACAAACCAATAGAGGCAACCTTGGACGAGGAGGTCAGGAGGTTGATGCAAGTACTTTTAGCTTCAAAGGGAGTCACATCATCATGAAGATCTATTGTAATGTATATTTCTTTGTGACGGAGAAGTATGAGGTGAAAGCCCTTGTTAGTGTATATTTCTCTGTGACGGAGAAGTATGAGGTGAAAGCCCTTGTAGTGTATATTTCTTTGAGACAGAGAAATATGAGGTGCGAGCCCTTGTCCTTCTCTGAGACGAAGATGTGGTTCTTTCCACACATGGGAGTAGCCATGGTGGACGTCATGTTGAGAGACTCCATGACGACATCACGTTGAGAGACTCTGTGATGAACCCTTTGTACTTGTGTTTTTCCACACATGGGAGTAGCTATGGTGGACGTCATGTTGAGAGACTCCATGATGACATCATGTTGAGAGACTCCGTGATGGGCACTTGTGCACATGTTTCTTTCCACACATGGGAGTAGCCATGGTGGACTTCATGTTGAGTGACTCCATGATGAACTCTTTTCCACAAATGGGTGTAGCCATTATGGGTGCCATGTTGAGAGATTCCATGACATGGATATCTGGAAAGATATCTCCCTAGCTAAGAGGGAGTGTTGATGTTAGTGTAGCGGCGAAAGATTTCTTTCTCCTTTGAATTCAAATATAAAATAAACAATATTAAATGCTGAGGTGGGCATGATAATTTATTTATTTCTTAAAGCCGACTTGATGAGAAGTCGCATCATTTTGTGTAAAGTCGCCTATTATGTGAAAGAGGTCGACTCTTCATGGAAAGGCATCTTAGTGTCTATATATTCAAGGCAACTCACATTCATTTGTCATCCAATTCATTTTTCAAGACAACTTCGCACGCCTAGAAGATCATCATTTTACAGCAGATCGATTATTATTCTCAAGGAATTCGCATTCTTCAAGAGGAGTTTGCATATCTACAATAGATTGATAAATATTCAAGAAGATCGATATTCATTATTGCTTGTGTATTTGCATCTAGAGAGGTGCTATAATCATTGCATTAGTTCGGCCTAGTGTGTGGCCTAATTGTAAAGCAATTTGCTTCTCTTTTATTCAATATATAAGTGATATATTTGTGGTTGGGTTTTTCTCCCTCGAGTAGGAGGGTTTTCCTAGGGTAAAAGTGTTGTGTTTATTGTTCATGTGTTGTATTTCTGCTTATTGTAAATCTGATCTTAAAACTAGCAGTATGATCTCCTCCACAAATTGGCTAGGGTGGATCTCTCACCACCGAAAACAGTGCTAAAGATGAGGGTTTCCGTCCTCAACCAGCTGCAATGATAAATTGGAAACAATCTAGCAGAGTCTCCTTAAGTTGTCAAATCCATCATACCTAAATGAGAGCCAAAAAATAGATTAAATAGAAGTGGAGGGAGAAATTAGGGCAACCTCCAATTTGAATCCTTTTCCCTCCAAAAAACCCAACACCCTTTTCCAGCCTTTTAATATTTGCTTTATACTTTAAAACATTATCAAATATATCCTCAAAGGGGTGTCCTGCTCAAAAGGAAACTATTTTACCTTATTTAGCCTTTTAAAACAACGTTAAGTTACCTCATTAGGCACCAAGGTACTTTTCGTTGACCACCTACCCCCTCACTTAAGTCATAAAGTTATTTTATTAAAATAACTTAAGTGACTTATAAAAAGCGAATATTAAATAATTCAACCTTAGGCTCTCCAACGCCACCATCGGAATTACACTATTGAGGACACTAAGAATTTGGGACCCATTTCCCAAAATTGACTTACTATAAATAGCAACTGCTAAAAATATTAAGTGCTCACTAAATAACAAACTGGCCAAAACATTAAAGCTTGTCGGACAACTTCAACATACTGCCCAAATAGGAAACCCTACACTGCACTATCACCCAGACCAGTTACTAAATATAGTACTTACTAAAAATAGTGAGTTAGAACCACACTAGCCCAAAGAAGGACATTGAAAATGGGGACATTATAGTCCGCCCTTCCCAAAGATTGCTTGTCCTCAAACAATGCCAGAACAATCCTGCAACTAACAATCTGATCAACATTGAATCCAACAATGATCACAGGGTCCCAAGTCAACCTAGGAGATCTGTAGCAGCATTTGCTCACAACATTGTCTTGCAGGGTACCAACACAAGAGAGCTTCTGAAACCCTCCTGTAATAAGTGTAATCAAATACTGCATAGACACCATCAACTCCTCAATAGAATGCCCCTCAAGAGAACCAAACTATTGTGCCACAGGAGTAAACTCTAGAAGGTTAGCACTGGCTCTCTCATCTGAAACGGTAGTTGAACTACAACATAGTGTGATTTTCAGGTTCCAAGTGAGTCTCAATAAGGAACCGCCATATTTACGCTGCGCCACACTAATCATAACTATCAAACCAATGTGCCCAAACTGCACACTCCTATCCTGGACCTTGAAAGAGTAAAACTCATCAAAACCCATACTGAAAAACCTGAAAGGACTGAAGTCAATGTCATGAAATATATCCTACCAAGGCAACTCAGAGAAGATTGCATCAATAAATTCACTGCCAATCACGATCTTGGTCAACATGAAAATCACCCTACTCAACCATAAGAAATTAACCTCGGCATGACACCTCATGATACCCCAGGATTAAGTCAGTCACTGCCATATCTCTAAAATCTGCCAACCAGGAAATGCCTATGTTGACGCAAACTGAAATCATAATTTGCTTTCTTTTAATTTCTTAATTTGCTTTGTATGTAACCCATACCTTGGTTTTCAAAAACTAGAGGATTTTATAATCTCTCATTGTTGCTTGCTTACCTTGTCTTGTCAATAAGGTTGAGGTATCGTGAGCTGTAGGAAAAATCAAACTTTGGTGGAGAATTTAAAAATGTGATCACAATCATTATACTCCATGTGGCTTGAATATTATACAAAGTTAGCCAATTACATAGCACAGTAGTAAGTTTTCTCATAACAACTTCCCAATTTGTTAGCATTTTAATTTGAAGAGGAAGCTCCTTGTAAATTAAAAATAATCTAGTTTCGCAATATGTACTTGCAATTTATAATTTTGACATTTAGATTGAAGAACTTTTAAATGCATATCTTTTTGGCTTTACTTGGTGTAGAAAGTTGAGATGCTCTTTCAATACAAGGAAAAGGATTTTGTGTTTTTATGTAATGCCCCCTTCTCAGTAACCACTCAGGAGAATCATCTAGCCTTCTATTATTCCCAAAAGCTAAAGGTGAAATAAGGGAATAATATTAAATTAGTTATTTATAAAGTTATCTAAATAAATTAAATGATAATGGTAACTTTATTTTAATTAATTTAATTAAAGTGATTCAAATAAAAGAATAAATATTATAAAGTCACTTTATTAATATTTATTAAAGTGACTTAAGTGAAAAATAAAATATTATAATGTCACTTTAAAGAATATTAAAATATTCTTCTAGAAGTTTGGTGAAGATTCTTTTTAGATCTTTCTAGAAGAACAAGTTCTTTAAAAAGGCAAGAAGGAGCTCATTTCTCTCATGCTTGAAGTTATTTTCTCATTTCTTTGGAGAGCTTTTCTGAAGCTTCTTGGGTCTGTGGGTTTGAAAACCCTAGGGCACCAGTTTTGGTAGTGCAACTATCTGCCCTAGCTGGAAATTGCTGAGGAATCCATCCAGGGTTTCTGTAGGTACTTCATTGCAGATTTAATGGTCACCAAATTTGAGGAAGTTCTACTACTGCAAGATTGAGTTCGGAGCAAGATTGGAAATGAGAAACATGGCTTTATTTCTAATTTTCGTGGTTACTGTTCACTGACTTTTTAGCTGCTTCAAAGGGCTGATTTTAAGAGCTATATCAGACTTCTTGTGGGCGTGATACCTTGGGTAACCCTAGGCACAACTTATCCAAGCACAAAAGACATGAAGAGCCTTGGTTTTGATGAATTTAGAGGGCACAATGAGGGATGTGTTTATTCTTGAAGGTGAAGCGCCCCATTTCAGACCAAACGCATTTCCCTTTGCTAATGTTTTGCCTTGTTGAGGCCATACGTGGTGTTTGATGGTTGTGTGAAGCCTTTTGGAGTAGTGCTGGGCGTTTCTTTGAATTCTGGGCACTATTCAGCCTCTATCAAGCTCGTTTCAGGCTTCCAGGATCTCATTTCCAGGTCTGAGAATCCATAAATCTGTCACTAATATCTTTGTGTTTCAGTTTAGAAACCATACATGGTTCCTCTTCAGTGTCAAGTAAAGTCCAGCTTGCCTCCCTATGCTTAGAACGTCATTTATTTCTAGGTTTGGGGGTCTTATTATGTATTTTTGTAGCTCCTGTTAAGAATCAGAATATTGGAAGTGCCATGTAATTGCTGTTAGAATATTTCTGAGTCTGAAATCTGTGTGTCAAGTCCGTAAATGTTACTCAGAAAGCTTAAAGAAAGAATCTGGGCATATTGTTTATATATTTCAGTCTTGTTGCACTTAGTAAATTGTAATATCGCTTGCTAGTTTTGAAGTGAATTTGCTGATTTTAAGTCTCAAGGAATATTGTCAAACACTTCTCATACAACCTCTAAGCTTGCTGTTTTGGTTTTCAGTTTGTTGATGTTTCCTTGAAATGATGTCAAATATGCTTCAAATGCTTGCAAATGACTTCTAAGATATCTAAGCAAAGAACTAAATGCAAATGCAATTCTTTTTTTGTCTTTTCAAATGCATATAAATGAACTCTACATGAAAAATGTGCACCTGCAACCAATTGACATTTCGTCAAACACTTGGCATGCAAACTATTATGCAAATCAAGAGCAATATAAATATGAACATTACATCAAATATTACGCATGCAACTTCTTTTTCCTTTATTGATGGCAAACTCTTATACAATGCTGATATGATTAGCCAAGACTCTTGGCTTACAATGAATTTCCAATACAATGCCAATGAAATGCACAGCTACACCAGAAAACTTATATGACTGATATGACCATGCAACTACACTAAAGATCATGAAGAACCTGGTATAAATAAGCTCCAATGGCTGATGAAGATGTAGCAACCCTTCCTACAACAAATGGTGCTCTTTCTTAACCAAATCAAACTCCTCTTGCAGCCGCCCCTGTTCTGATTGGAACATGTGATATAAATTATTTGTTGCCTTTTAACACCTTCAAACAACATCCAAAATGATCGCCATGACCTCAATAGTGGAGCGCTCCAATTCCTAGATGAAATCGATGCAAGATGTGGCCACTATGAGCAAAATCGTGGCTCCTAGCTGGCTGCCTCCATGATTGTCATAAAACTCCAAAATATGTATATCATGTAAAATCGATCCAAGAGATGATGAAATGATGAGCTCTCAAACCAGCAACTATCTCTCAATCGAATCTCTACAAATTTGGCCTTTGGCCACTAAATTTGGCACTATGAGGAGACTGAAATATCTCTTCCAATTGCTGCAACACTTCATAGGATATTTCACCACCTTAGTTATGCTAATCAAGGGGAGTTTTTGTTCCCAATGATCAATGGCTGTAGATTTCTCCACAATGAATACATCAAACAATTCTTCAAAACTAGCATGATGAAGCAATGACTGACCCCTCTTAATATACTTTTTCACCAAGACTAGGGCGACCCATCTTGAAGCTTCCATATTATTATTTTATTTTATTTTAGTGACTTTATGATATAATAATTTATTTAAGTCACTATATTAAATTAATTAAATATAAGATTACCATTTGATTTTAATTTATTTGATAACCTTATAAAATAATTAATTCAATAATTTCTCCCTTATTTCTTCATTTAGCCTTCGGGAGCATAAAGGCTAAATAATCACTGCGATGGCCACTAAGAAGGGGACATTACAGTCTGCCCTCCCTGAAATTGCTTGTCCCCAAGCAATCTCAACTCCAAATGCTGTAGAATCCCCTCACTCTCCTAGGTAGCATCCTCAACCGGCAGGTACTTCCATTTAATCAAATACTCCATGATGGTACGTCTCTGTAACTGTCTCTCTTTGACATCCAAAATAGCTTCGGGTACCAAAATCAACTTCCCCTCATCATCCAGGGGTGGTAAAGTGGTGGAAGGAACAATGTGATGTCCTAATGCCTTCTTGAGGTGTGACACATGAAACACATTATGCACCCTGCTGTCTGCCGGTAACTCCAACTTATAAGCCACCTCGCCCACTGGTTTGATGATCCTGAAGGGCCCATAGTATTGTGGCTTAAGCTTTTCTACACCAGTCCTCTTGAGAGTGGACTATTGATAGGGCTGCAACATCAAATACACCATATCCCCTACCTCAAATGAACGCTCAACTCTCCTCTGATCTGCATATTGTTTCTGCTGATTTTTTGCCTTTTGTATGTTCTCTTGAAGAGCCCTCATAATATTTTGATTCTCCTGCAACAAATTCCCAGCGCTAGGCACTCTACTGTTGCTCAACAGTAAGTCAAGAAAGCTAGGCGCCTCATAACCATACAATGCCATAAATGGTGTCATCTGAGTCGAAAGATGGTAAGTGGTATTATAGCAATACTCACAAAGATAAATCCACTTAACCCAACCTCTTTGCTGCCCTGCAATGTAATTCTTGAGATATCCCTCCACCCATTTATTAACAATCTCTATCTGACCATCTGTTTGCGGGTGGTAGCTGGTGCTCGGAGTAAGTTCGGTCCCACATAATCTGAATAGCTCCTGCCAAAAATTGCTCATGAACGACTATCTTTGTCACTAACAATGCTCCCAAGTAACCCATGCAAGCTAAATACCTCATGGAAGAATAGCTCGGCTACCTGTGCAGCTGAATATGTAGCTGCAATCGGAAAGAAGTGAGCATATTTCGTGAGGTGATCAACAACTACGTAAATACAATCTCTGCCATGGGCCTTTGTTAAGCCCGTAATGAAATCCATTGATAAGTATTCCCACTTCCTGTTAGGAATTGGAAGTGGCTGAAGTAACCTTTCAGGATGTGTGTTCCTGTTTATTTTGCTGGCAAATAGGACACTCTCTGACATACCAGAGAACATCTGACTTGAGCCCTTTCCAAGTGAAATGCTCCCGAACCTGCCTATAAGTCTTGAAATACTCGGGATGTCCTGCCATAGGTGCATCATGAAAGGTCCTCAACACTGTGTTCTTTATCTCCAATCCTGGGGTCAAAAAGATCCTCCCTTTGTAAATGATAAGATCATTTACAACTGGATATCTACTATCCTGTACCAACCCATCAATTATGCCAGAAGCCCAAGAATCTTTGGCATACTTTGCTATAATCATGTGTGTCCAATCCTCCGAAATCTCAACCATAGAGCTCAAATGTGGTTAGCGAGACAAAGCATCAACAACAACATTCTGGTTCCCTTTGACATAGGCAATGTCAAAGTCATATGATTGTAACTTGCTAACCCACTTCTGTTGATGATCATTGAGATCACGTTGCCCTAGGAAATGTCTCAGTCTATTATGATTTGTCTTGACACAGAATTTGCTGCCCACAAGGTATTGCCTGAATTTGGCCAACACATGCATAATGGCCAACATCTCCTTATCATAAATGTTGTAGCTCTTCTTCGGATCTCTCAACTTCCTGCTCTCAAAAGCTATTGGGTGTTTGTCCTGCATAAGGACTGCGCCAATCCCGTCACCTGAAGCATCACACTGAAGCCTGAAGGGTCTAGTGAAATCTGGCAATGCAAGAACTAGGCAAGTAGTCATCAACTGCTTGAAATTTTCAAAACATTCCTGCGCCACAGGAGTCCAAACAAATGCTCTCTTCTTCGTTAAATCTGTGAGTGGTGTTGCATTACGTGAATATCCACTGACGAATCTGCGATAGAAACCACACAAGCTCAAAAATCCCCCCAATTATGTAATGTTCTTAGGTGTAGGTTGCTCAATAATAGCCCTGACCTTGTCAACATCCATATGCACACCCTCTGCATTGATGATATGGCCCAAGTACAACTCTGTCACGCCCAAATCACATTTGAACTCCTTGGCATACAAGGACTCCCTCTCAAGAATACCCAACACCGTGTCCAAATGGGCAATATGCTCCTCCCAGGTTTCGCTGTACACCAAAATGTCATCAAAGAAGGCCAATACAAACCTCCTCAGTTGTGACTAAAAAACTTTGTTCATGGTGGACTGAAAAGTAGTGGGTGCATTGGTTAGCCCAAATGGCATAACCACAAACTCAAAATGTCCACAATGATATCTGAATGTCATCTTTTCAATATCCTACTCCTTGACACGAATCTGGTGATACCCTGACCTCAAATCTATTTTTGAAAATAACAAGCACCATGCAACTCATCAATCCTAGGAATAGGGTATCTGTTCTTAATTGTCTTCTTATTCAACATTTGATAATTGATATACATTCGCAATGTACCATCCTTTTTCTTAACCAAAACAACTAATGAAGCAAATGGAGATTTGCTTGGTCTGATGTGCCCCATAGCTAGCAGCTCCTTAATTGTTTTTTCAATCTCATCTTTCAGCCACTTGGGGTGCCTGTAGGGAGTGATTATCACGGGTTTGGGGCCCCCCTCCAATTCTATTATGTGCTCAATCCCTCTGTCTAGAGGTCTACCTGGTGGAATATCATTGAATACCTTCCCGTGCTTAATCTTCAACTCCTGAATATCTGGATGGTACTCTGGTTTTTGCTGCTCCCCCTATGTTGGTATCAATATACACTCTGCTTCCCACTCCACCATGTCATGGCGCATGAGTCTCTCCATTCTCTTGAAAGATATCATTCTGCAACTGGTATTTTTGATGGCCTTTTAGCACATGAGTCTTTCCATCCACCTTAAACTTCATCTCCATGTCACGAAGGCTAAGGGTAAATTCTCCTATGTCATGAAGCCACTTCATTCCCAAAACCATATCAGTATCTCCCATGTTTACTACATAGAAATCTGCATTAAACTTAAAATTATTCATACAAATGGGAAGATCTGGAATCATCCTGTCACACTTACGAGTGTAACCATCAACAACTTTCACCCTTATGCCTTCAAATTCCTCCTTCTAAATTCCACGCCTCTCAACCAACCTAGCATCAATGAAATTATGCGTGGCACCTGTGTCGAGCAAGGTGATAATCTTTTGTCCTGCCAAAATCCGACACATCCTGAATGAGCCCTCCTGCTGTATGCTAGTGATGCATGCCTCTTGAAAAATCACATCTGCTTCCTATTCACCCTCGTTTTCGGTCTTCTCTGTCTCATGTTCTGCTCCTAAATCCTCTGGATCAGATTGCTGATCTGATTTACCAGACTCAGAATCCTCATAGAATCCCTGCATTATTCTGTTAGCCTTGCTCTTAGGTCTCAAACGACAGTCGTGGTTTGCATCATAGGGTCCTTTGCAGTGAAAACACAACTTCTTGCGTAAATCGTTGAGTGTATCACGATCTAGGGGTGTCGTTGATTTGCCTGTCGAATTTGATTTGTCATTCTTCTTGGAGAAGGATTTGCTGTCCCTGTATGAAGAGGATCCTTTCAATGAGAACTTGCTTTGTGGGGTTGTAAGTTCCATACTCCTAGACTTTTGCATTACCTCTTGCAGTGTTGGTGGGTGAAAGGCTTTTATCCATCCTCTCAATGGTTCCAATAGTCCTTCAATGAATAGCACAACTAATCTCCTCTCAAAAATGTTAGGAACCATAACTGATAACTTTTGAAAGTCACCAATGTATTTCTCCAAACTTCCGACTTGCTTGAGCTAAGCCAAGTCCCTGAAATATGTTTCTGGATCCTTCTCGAAGCATTCAATCAACCTATGCACAAATTCCTGATAAGAAGTGATGCGGTTATGCTGCAGCATGACCATTCCGTGGTACCACCAGTCATGGACTGCTCCCTTCAAGTGTAAAGTGGCATATTTTATTGCATCCTCTTCTGCCATGGGTCGAAGATTCAATAAGGTGGCAAGCTTGTGGATCCAAGCTTGAGCTGTGACTGTCCCACTAAATAAAAGAATAAATATTATAAAGTCACTTTATTAATATTTATTAAAGTGACTTAAGTGAAAAATAAAATATTATAATGTCACTTTAAGGAATATTAAAATATTCTTTTAGAAGCTTGGTGAAGATTCTTTTTAGATCTTTCTAGAAGAATAATGATTTCTTTAAAATGGCAAAAAGAAGCTCATTTCTTTCATGTTTGAAGTTATTTTCTCATTTCTTTGAAGGGATTTTCTGAAGCCTCTTTGGTTTGTGGGTTTGAAGACCCTAGGGCACCAGTTTCGGTGGTGAAACTATCTACCCTAGCTAGAGATTGTTGAGGAATCCATTTAGGGTTTCTACATGTACTTCACTGCAAATTTAATGGTCACTTTCAGTGACCAAATTTGAAGAACTACGAATGAAATTTGCTTGTTTGAGAAGCAAAGTTTCTAAAGGTTCAATTCGAGGGTTCTGATATATGAAACATTTGATAATCTGATTAAGTAAATATTGCAAGGGTTTGTATTTTGGAATTAAAGGGAGTTTCTATATGCAGATGTAATGGTCTCTTTCATATTTCAAATTTGAGGAGAATCGAACCAATTCAAAGATGAGTTTCAGTCAAGGGTTTATTTCTCTGATTTTCGTGGGTACTCATCACGGAGTCTGAATATGCTTCAGAAGATGGTATATTTGAGTGATTTCAGTTTCCAAGAGGGCGTGGCTTGCTGGTAAACCCTAGGCTCCCAGTTCTGAAGCATACATTAGCCAGGACGTGGGTCTTTTGTAGAGATTATAGGCGCTGGATAATTCTCTCTGTCAAAGGTGTGGGTCTGAAGTTGTCAAGGGCGAGTTTAATCAGATCTGAGCACATGGTTTTGGATCTACTTTCTGCCAAAGAAACTCTAGTCATGGAGTGAAGAAGGTGGATACTTGCTGACGGTGACAGGAGAACCATATCTGAAGCTGTTCGATGCCCTAAATCAGAGCCTAAGTCTGCAAATCTTCCATTATCAATTATTTTCTGAAGTAGCAAATGTTCCAGGTTGGTGTTCTGAGTTACCCTGTCTTTCCATGAACAGTTATGATCTGATTACATACATATTTCTGAGATTGGTAGGTCTGAATGTAATTCTGGGCATACTTCATATTGTTTCAGAGTGTAATAAAATCAGTTTATACCTTTGTAGTAATCACATACACATGAGACTGTTATAATCAGAGTCAGACACGAGGCTGTTCTGAGTTCTGTAGCGTCTGATTATTAGTTCTGAGCACTTTCATATATGATATCTTGTGGTTTATGTGTTTGTAACTGCAATATTTGTTTAGTGAAGAGTCCAAGGTTGGCTGTTATGTTGTGAGGTTGTTGTACGTGAATTACAGTCACTGCCATACTCAGAAAATCGCACTTATTACTGCTGCTACAGTCAACATATTATTTTTGGGTAACTCCCAGACTGTCACATGGAGTCCTAGGCAATGATTTATCCATCTGCTACTGTCATAATCTGAGTCTTACTATCATTGTAATCTATCCAAGGTAGACTGTAAGGATATGATTTGAGTTACATTGCCTCAGAAGGATAGAATGGTCTTTTCATGAACAAACTTTATTATTCTGCTGTTCTCTGAGTCTTTCCTTGTTAGAGTCTGAAATGTAATTCTGAGTATTCTGGGATGCAAAATCAGTCATGTTAGTGCTCAGAAATTGTGGTCTATATGCTGTTTGTAATTGCTGTGTCAAAACCTGAAGCTAGTGCAAGTCTGATAAATGTTCCTGGGCAGCATCTAGTGTATTTTCAGTCAATACTCTTATTCAGAAATCTCTGTTAAGTTACTGTACGAATATTGGCTCATTTTTCTGTTATGAACATTCATATGTGTGAGATGCAAGCAATGCTATAATGTTCTTTTCCTTAGAAATTCTTGCACTATATACACTTTATAGTCTCTTAATTGACAAATGCAAAATGTCAAGTTAAGCATATCAGGGAAATTATTGTTCAATTTGGCAAGGGACATTACAGTGGTATCAGAGCACAGTTATCCCGCCAGCTTGTTGGATCATTCAGAGTTTGAGTTCAATTGCCAAACATGGCTTCATTAAGTGATAAAGAGTTAGGCCAAAAACTTTATATTACAGGAAATAAACTTGGACAGTTGACCTCACCAAAAGATGTTTGTCTCAACACTTTGGAGGAACTAGAAACTTGTTTATGCATGGTTGATCATTCACCTTCTCAATTATTGCAAACAACTTTGACTCGAGCAGTGCATTCTTTGACCAAGTCAATGCTTATGAAATATCATGATGAAGATGTGAGACTTGTAGTCAACAGTTGCCACAGTGAAATTATAAGGATTACAGCTCCTGAAGTTCCTTATAATGATGACAAAATGAGAGAAGTCTGGCATTTGATTATTGAAAGCTTTAATGGGTTAGGTGATATCAAAAGTCCTTTCAATAAAAGGGTTAAAATTCTAGAATTGATGGCAAAGGTGCGGTCATGTGTTATCATGATTGATTATGATTGCGATGCTCGTATTCTACAGATGTTCAATTACTTCATTGCTGGAACCAGGAAATGTCATTCAGGCAATGTGAAAACAAGTATGTTTAGCATCTTGTCCCTGATCCTAGAGGAAGATGAGGATATTTGTAAGCAGTTGCGATCTGATTTGTTAGTCATTTGGAGAAGAGAGCAACTTGTCTCGACTGCAACATATAATCTCACAAGAAGGTTGGTTGAGCAGAAGATAGAGAAGTTCAAGGAACAACTTAGTACAAAAGAGTTGATCTCATTAGGTATATAGGATCCGCATTCTCTTCAGGAAGATAGCATGCCATCATCCAGTGAATCGGTTGTGTTGGATGATGAATTCAAAGAAAAAACGTAGCCCTCTTGTGCTGAGACACCCAATAAGGGCATTGATGATGATTCTGCAGGTGGAATTAGTGCTGTCCTAATTCTAGATCTGAATATCTGCATGGATTATATCACAAAAGAAAATAGTTGTGTGACCCAAGCATCTCAGGAACAATCTGATGCTTCTTCATGTGAAGCAAAGGTTGTTCATAAACCCAATGGTCCACACAATTTGGTGAACCAGTTGAAGGTGAGCGAAGATGAGATTGTGTTGGTGTTATCTCATCAGATAAAATGCACAAGCTGATTGAAAATCATCTTTGAATGGTTCAACTGGAGAGAAGACAAAAGGGAATTGAAGCAGAGTCTTCTCATGATAGTTTGCAGGTAATCAAAGAAGGTATGGGGGCAATGAAGTCAAATTATTTACACCTTTTTTCAGATCATGACCACCTTCTCAACCTCGTTGAGATCTATTCAGATGCATTGAGAAGGAAAGAAGAGGAAGTTGATAAGCTCTCTCACGAGCTTAAGGTTTCTAAGGATTCCCTAAAGAGTACTTAGATGGCCCTTCAAGAATTCGAGATTCATGTTGATGAGCTTTGCTTAGAGTTAAGTTTGGCTCAATGTTCATCATGTACAATAGAGATTTAGTCATCTATGGCAGCCATGGCACATGATGAAGATAGGAGTGTGAAGTCTCCCATCGTTCACTCTCGGGATGCAGGTGCAGTG
Organism: Sequoia sempervirens; assembly: GCA_007258455.2. Taxonomy (NCBI): domain Eukaryota; kingdom Viridiplantae; phylum Streptophyta; class Pinopsida; order Cupressales; family Cupressaceae; genus Sequoia; species Sequoia sempervirens. The sequence goes on along the minus strand of VDFB02060295.1, from coordinate 39,685 downwards.
CCTCTTGTGTTGGTTAGGCAAGAGGAGTCAGTTGGTGATGGATGCATTATTCTTGATCTTAAGAGAGCTCTATCAGGGTACACTTTGAAGATAACAACTATTGGGATGGATAGAAGAAGTTTGGATTGCCACTTTGGTATTAGAGGATGGATTGATGATGAGTTCTTAACATCCTTTGACAATAGAGAACTTTTGCTCCATCATGGGCATGATTCACAGATTGCATGGTGCTGTCCTAATATGTACCAACAACTTGTCGGAGGTTGGCATGAACTTCTATGCACCTATATTGGGCATCTTTCACATCTTCAGGAAACCACTCAATGTGGAATGGATTGTTGATGACACAGATGCATCGGGTTCGACTACAGGATCAGACGTCATCAGAGATTTGGGCACAAGGCTCTACATTGGTACTATAGAGATTGTCATTGGATAGCCTTATTAGGAGAAGATGATTCCTTCCGAGTCTTGCACGCAGGATCTTAGCGCTATTCCATCTTCTTTTCTGGAGATTTGCAGGACCTCAGCTTGTGAAGACTATGGCATTCTTGATGGTACTCTTCTTACTCCTGAAAGCAAATAAAAAAACTCTTTCTATGCAGCAAATAGAGATCTTGTGGTCAAGGTTGCAAGGGGTAATGATGATGGTGCTACAAGACCAACTCATTGTTTTGAGTTGCGAGTCATCTTTTGATGGTAGCAGTTTAGGGTGGAATACACATGACTACTCTGGTATTCCATTGGCGCAAACTGGGGAGTTTCACCTCAATTGCATAATGAGGTGTGCTCATTAGTTTACTTTTAGCTTGCATACATAGGATTTGACTGTGTCCTTGTTGACATAAAGAGATGCGTTGAATAAGAGGTTTTCTGGTTCACTCTGGTATGTTATATTTTTGACTTCAGGTGATGAATCCACATTTTGCAAGTCTCTTGTTTCGTTCTCTCTAGTCGGTTGCTTCTAGAAGCAGGAATTTGAGATTTGGTTCAGTTGGATTCTGGAGGTTATCAAAGTGGCACAACAGAAGTCAGTTGGTGTTGAGATTGAAGGACTTCCAGTTTGTTCATGGGACCCAAATGGAATACACCTATGGATAGCCATGATACATGAGGTTTATCACCACAGTTCTTGGAGTTGGCATGATGAGGCTATGAGCTTTTTGACGAAGTACCTAGATGAGAGTCCACCTATTGTTGCACTAAAAAAAATTGTGTTCTTGGATGGCTGAACTCATGGAGCAGCAGGTGGAACAGATCCCTATGCACAATTTATATAGGGATGATCTTCAAATTTGGGATCTGGAAATTTTAATGCTAGTTGGTGGGCCTCACCGACTGACAAAGATAGACAATGTCAGGGGCTTCAGTTGCATTTTGAGGACACTAGTTGGAGTATTCTATAGGATCATGTGGGATTCAGGTGGTTGGTGGACAGGTGTAGTTGGTTTTCCACTCTGGCTTCAGGTGCTGTGGCAGTTGAGCTGGTTTGTAGCTGTGGATTGCTCGAGGGCAAGCAATCTCGGGAAGGCAGGACTGTAATGTCCCCTTCTCAGTAACCGCTTAGGAGGATCATTTAGCCTTTATTATTACTGAAGGCTAAAGGTGTAATAAGGGAATAATATTAAATTAATTATTTATAAAGTATCTAAATAAATTAAATCATAAAGGTAACTTTATTTTAATTAATTTTATTAAAGTGACTCAAATAAAAGAATAAATATTATAAAGTCACTTTATTAATATTTATTAAAGTGACTTAAGTGGAAAATAAAATATTATAATGTCACTTCAAGGAATATTAAAATATTTTTCTAGAAGCTTGGTGAAGATTTTTTTAAGATCTTTCTAGAAGAACAAGGAGTTCTTTAAAAAGGCAAAAAGGAGCTCATTTCTCTCATGCTTGAAGTTATTTTCTCATTTATTTGGAGAGCTTTTTTGAAGCCTCTTTGGTCTGTGGGTTTAAAGACCCTAGGGCACTAGTTTCTGTAGTGGAACTATCTACCCTAGTTGGAGATTGTTGAAGAATCCATTCAGGGTTTCTACAGGTACTTCATTGCAAATTTAATGGTCACTTTTAGTGACCAAATTTGAAGAATTACGAATGAAATTTGCTTGTCTGAGAAGCACAGTTTCTAAAGATTCAATTCGAGGGTTCCGATATATGAAACATTTGATAGTTTGATTAAGTAAATATTGCAAGGGTTTGTATTTTGGAATTAAAGGGAGTTTCTATATGCAGATGTAATGGTCTCTTTCATATTTCAAATTTGAGGAGAATCGAACCAATTCAAAGATAAGTTTTAGTCAAGGGTTTATTTCTCTGATTTTCGTGGGTACTCATCACTGAGTCTGAATATGCATCAGAAGATGGTATATTTGAGTGATTTCAGTCGCTGAGAGGGTGTGGCTTGCTGGTAAACCCTAGGCGCCCAGTTCTGAAGCATACATCAGCCAGGGCATGGGTCTTTTATGGAGTTTATGGGCACTGGATAATTCTCTCTGTCAAAGGCGTGGGTTTGAAGTTGTCAGGGGCGAGTTTAATCAGATCTGAGTGCATGGTTTTGGAGCTACTTTCTGCCAAACAAACCCTAGTTGTGGAGTGAAGAAGGTGGATACTTGTTGATGTTGAAAGGAGAACAATATCTGAAGCTGTTCGATGCCCTAAATCAGAGCCTAAGTCTGCAAATCTTCCATTATCAATTATGTTCAGAAGTAGCAAATGTTCCAGGTTAGTTGATGTTGAAAGGAGAACAATATCTGAAGCTGTTCGATGCCCTAAATCAGAGCCTAAGTCTGCAAATCTTCCATTATCAATTATTTTTAGAAGTAGCAAATGTTCCAGGTTGGTGTTCTGAGTTAACTTGTCTTTCCATGAACAGTTATGATCTGATTACATACATATTTCTGAGATTGGTAGGTCTGAATGTAATTATGGGCATACTTTGTATTGTTCAGACTACAATAAAATCAGTTTATACCTTTGTAGTAATCATATACACCTGAGAGTTATAATCAGACACGAGGCTGTTCTGAGTTCTGTAGGATTTGATTATTAGTTCTGAGCACTTTCATATATGATATCTTGTGGTTTATGTGTTTGTAACTGCAATATTTGTTTAGTGAAGAGTCCAAGGTTGGCTGTTATGTTGTGAGGTTGTTGTACATGAATTACAGTCACTGTCATACTCAGAAAATCACACTTATTACTGCTGCTACAGTCAACATATTATTTCTGGGTAACTCCCAGACTGTTACATGGAGTCCTAGGCAAGGGTTTATCCATCTACTACTGTCATAATCTGAGTCTTACTATCATTGTAATCTGTCCAAGGTAGACTGTAAGGATCTGATTTGAGTTACATTGCCTCAGAAGGATAGAATGGTCTTTGCATGAACAGACTTTATTATTCTGCTGTTCTCTGAGTCTTTCCTTGTTATCACCATGAGTCTGAAATGTAATTCTGAGTATTCTGGGATGCAAAATCAGTCACGTTAGTGCTCAGAAATTGTGGTCTATATGCTGTTTGTAACTGCTGTGTCAAAACCTGAAGCTAGTGCAAGTCTGATAAATGTTCCTGGGCAGCATCTAGTGTATTTTCAGTCAATACTCTTATTCAGAAATCTCTGTTAAGTTACTGTACGAATATTGGCTCATTTTTCTGTTATGAACATTCATATGTGTGAGATGCAAGCAATGTTATTATGTTCGTTTGCTCAGAAATTCTTGCACTATATACACTTTATAGTCTCTTAATTGACAAATGCAAAATGTCAAGTTAAGCATATCGTTTAAATTATCGTTCAATTTGGCAAGGGACATTACATTTTCTGATTGAAAATAAATCATAAGACTAGATGCTTGCACTATTTAGTTAAAAACATAGACAAAGCAATGCAAGTAAACATGGATTGGATAGGTTAACACATTAACATGAATGCTGTGGTAAATTAAATGCAAAACTTGGTACAAAGCTATTATGTACATCTTTGAGCTAACTTGCAATACAAAGCTTCCAAATTTTCCTAAATAATTTAGCTCTTAGCACACATAATGAGACATCTCAATAAACATTAATAAGAAAGGTAGGTGTAATAAATTTCATTGATTGAATAACAAATTTTGCTTAACAATAACATTGGATTTTTTTTGAATAACAACTTTAGTGATATGCAGGCATGAAAATGACTGTTTTTTAGTTGAGTGCAAAATAACACGTATTTATACTGTTTGCAAAGCATTGCATGAAAATAAATAAAGGTAATTGTTTGCTACTTCTACCTTGAATATTTATAACTTGAGAATTCTACCATGGCAATTTCATGCTTGAAAGATGACCTTATTGTTTTAGAGAAAGTTTTTACTATGATCGTCGCCAAAAATTGTGCCTTAATATCAACACTTTTTAATTCTTTTAGCTATGGAGGAACCTTCTTCTGTGGTTGTCACCAAAAATAATTTTTTTAACTTAGGTGCACTTTTGAACCTTGGCTGGATTTTTTAAAAGATGACAAACAGTTATAAATCATGTGATCCTTCTATAGAAAGATGACATGCTTATGTGAAATGTGCTACTTTGTATAAAAAGATGACAAAAACTTATAAAATTGTGCTATTTTTTATAGAAAGATGACAAACACTTATAATTTGTTAAATGCCTTGTGTTGAATCATTCAATTTCAAAAAGGTGTCTTTTTCCTTGTTGACTGTGTTGTCTAGTATGTATATTATTCTCCACGGTGCGATTCCATTTTTGTTGGTTGACTTTTTAAGATGTTGACAACAAACCTTGGTTTTATCTGCTCTTGAAATATAAAAGGCACCTCTTTTCTTTTGGATGATTTCTTTGTGTTGAAGCTCCAATCTTTAGATGTTGACTTGGATTATCCATTTTGTCCTATTCCCTGATTTGTCTTGACGCTGATTGTCGAACTTTCAAAATTGTTTATTTAAAATATTATTTGAATATTCCATTCCTTTATATCATCTATGTCCCAATCACCATCTATCAAGAATTTGCCACTATAGACAATCTGCGAGCATTTGTTAATTTGAAATATTGGACTTTGACATGCAACATGCGATTTGACTAGAATGATTATTTTTGACTTTTGACTTGACACATAAATTATTGATTTTTTTTTTTATTATGACAAATGAGTGCCAAGTAGCACCTACATTAAGTTTTGATTGGGTACAACACAATTAAGTGCCAATGCTTCAAAATCTGAATGCAAGCATGTCATATAGACTGTTACTATTATGAGCATATGTAGGAATTAGATGCTTACTTTATTAATTGATTTATAATATATTCAAGTTTGTAACGGTTGTAAGAGAACCATCTTTTTAGAATACTAAAAAGCTGTTTGCTTTAGTGACAATGTTATAAGTCCATTGGGAATGGTTAGCTTATTATTTATCTTTCTACTTTGTATAACTAATTTTGCCACTATGGTCTTTTAGTAGCACATTTTTTGCGATGAAAGTTTCTATACTTGTGTGGGTTTCCATATTGTTAAATAGTTGATATTTCAACTTTGCATGCTAAAGTCTCTAGAAACTATTATCACCTCTCTAAATAGATTGGATGGATTTTTTTCTTGTGACAAAGATTTAAGATGCTGTAGCCTATTTTAGAAGTGCTATATTAAAGGAAAGTTGATATGACTTGGTTGATTATGAATATATGTTTCAAAAAGTTAGAGCACATGAAAATACTCTAAAAGATTGCATTGATAATTTTCACTTTTTATAATTGGTTCTCATTTATTTTATGTTTTTATTTGTTTCTTAATAGTTGGCAGAGATTGTTGGTTCATTGCCACAAAAACTTGTGATTTTTGTGACACATCATCATCGTGATCATGTAGAAGGTGAGTTATTCGGAATAGTTTAATTTTGCAATTCTTATCAAGATTAAACCCCACATATGAATTTGTTTTTCAAGAAACAAGGAAATCATTGGTGGCTATTGTTAAAAGAAACAAAGAGTATCATTTTTAGGGCACTTTTTTCAAACAATTATTTCTAAAATTAGATATATATTTAGTTTGAGGATCTTTGATTTCATTTTGGACTTTACAACTTTCATGAATTTTTGCTACATTGTGTTCATTCCTTACTTCGATTGTTCTTCAGTATTACTTATTCTCCTTCTTGGCAATTTTCATCTTTTTGTATTTGCCTCTTCATTTGCTTTCTCCATCCTTTGTTTCCATATAGCAATGAAATTAGTAAAATTTACCTTTCCATGTGCTTCTACCCAACCTTTGCTAATTTTAGCAACTCAAAGTATTTGATATTTTCACTTATGAGATTTAAGCATGTTAGCATTTTAATTGGTCTTTTGCAAGACAACACAAAACTTAATAGTGTGTGAGGATAAATCTCTCTTCAAATTGTGAGGAGAAGCTCTGTGAGATCTAACTTAATCCTTAACACTAACCTAAATTAGCCCTAGACATCAAACTATAGGCAAGAAATACAAATATCAACACTATAGAATATTTTTTGGGAGTTTTTTCATTAATGAAAACGACCATTTGCCTGAGTTTTTTCTAAGATACAAGCAATAGATTGATAGTGTATTGTGTAGATAAAGTAAATTGAAGTGTTTTATTGTTAATTGTAGGTAGTAGTAAAGTTGTGTAGTGTCCCCATTTTAGGGTTCTCTTGCTTTGTAGTTGGAGATGGTTTTTTGGGTTTGTATTTGCTTGATTAGAAGGGTGATTTAATGTTACCAATGAGCTCAGATGGTTTAGAGGAGTTATTTGATGCTCTCAGAGGTTATTTCCAGCTTTGAGTTTGGGCTCCAAGATTCTTGGAGAGAGCTTCTATTTATATTAAGTCACCCAGTCAGCGTCGATCATCTCTATTCATCATTGGGATCACTTCGGTGCAGTTAGTTTCTGATTCCGACGCATTCCGATAGTTCTGCAAAAATGTGTATTAATGGTTATATTTCAATTAAATTACTAAGGTTGCTTAAAATTAATTAAAATATTTAAAAAGGCCCTTAGCATTATACCTCGTCGGAATCGGGATGAGATGCTTTAAATCATGGATGCATTAAACAGGGACCTTGCATGTCAAAATATCATTATTTTAATGAAAATGTCATTTTCAGAGTAAAAATGGTGTTTTAATTAAAAAGTGCATTTTGAAAAAGAAGCTTTTGGAGAGTTTGGGGAAAAAAGTATAAAAGGAGGTTTTGGAGCTCATTTGGTTATTCTTGGATGTTATTTTCTCACTTCATTTTGGAGAGCTTTTGGAAGGCTTTTCTAGTCTGTGGGTTTGGAAACCCCAGGGCACCAGTTTTGGTAGAGAAACTATCTATCCTAGTTGGAGATTGTTGAGGAAGTCACACAGACTTTCTACTGGAGCATAATTGTAATTTTGTAAGTCTCTTTCAGAGACAAGATTGGGGACAATGAATATATCTTTAGTGCTAATTCTGTGTAGGGTTTGGAATTGGGCGGATACTTCTTTGATCTTTTTGAAGATATTCCTCTCTGAGTTGTTTCAATCATAGATTACATACTCTGCGATTAATAACCGAGTGGCCGAGTACTCTTCCATTTTTTATTTGGGCAAGTACCCCCTACTTTTACTCTCGGCTTAGGATGGTAAAAAAATTTGCCATTTTTCCCTACACTCTTCATTTGGATTTAGCCTATTTCCGGAAATTTGTAGGCTACTCAAATGTGCAAATTTAGGGTTTCCACTTTCAGTAAGTCTTGCTTCCAGCTCAGTTCAACTTTTCGTTGGTTTTGAGGTGAACTTACTATTTTTGGCATTGGCTATTTTTAGTAAGTCTAATTTTGGCAGTGGCATCATCAACAGTTCAACTCAGGTCATCATGCTATTTTTGGCAATCCATTAGTTTTAGTATTGGTGTTGGTTTTGGTTATCTCCTTGGATTGAGTTTTATACTTAGTCAATTTCATCTTTTTAAGTTGTACCCCACGCCTAGACTTGATGACTTCAAGTTGTTTTAAAGAGGGGACATTAAGGGGTCAAGTTGAGCATTTAATGATTTAATAAATGCTTTATTGTTGCATTTTGAATTGGACACCAAAAATGGAAGATGAATAATATTTTATTATTTCAAAATAAAGTGAAAGATTGAAGTGGCGTCCCTTTTGGAAGTTGAAGTGATTCGACTTCTTGGAATTTAGAGTGTTTCATTTGCCATTTGAAACTTATTTATTGAGGCCTTGCTCATTCATTCTCATCTTTGGAAAATATTGTAAAGTTATGCTGCTGGTTTGAAATCCAGGATCCGGCTAAGGGAAAGCTTAGCAAGTTTACTCCATTCTTCGGGCCTGAAACTATGGTTCCCTTGATGGTCTATTAGGAGTGTGCTTCATCCAGAAGTACATATTGAGCATTATTGTGGAGTTTTGGTGAGATATTTCCAGTTTTCATGTTGCTGGTTATTATTTGGCTGAAGGAGATTTTTATATACAACTTTTTGTGTGATTTAGTTTTGATTCTGGGTGTTGGTCCTATCAATTCCTTGACTATTGGTGACCCCTTTTGGAGAGTTTCATAATTTTTAATGAAGTGCAGATTTTTATCTAAAGAAATTGCCCCCTTTGGAGGCTGTACCACTTGCAGAGGGCTTTGGAGTTGGAACAAAAATTATCTAATGAATTTTGATGCAGATTTTGTATGGTGAATTGGGCGCCTACCTTCTAGAGAGCCATTGCATTTCGTTTCAATCAATTCAGAGGTATATTGATAAAGTTGTGAGCATTTGTTTGGTTTTTCTAATTGCTGATAGACATTTCTAGATTGCAGATTTATATATCAGATTGTTATAGATTTCTGATTTTGGCTTCTAGCATCATTATTTGAGAGGTTTTCATTGAAGAAACCATCATTTAATTGTATATTGTAATGATGGTAAGAACACTTGAAAATTGCAGTTATTTTTCATTGTAAAACTGAAAACAGTAGTACTGTTTCAGTTCTTTAATTTGCTGCATTTTCTTGTAATTAATTCACATCATTGTAACCCCTGAATGGTTTACCGCCAGTGTGGATAAATAACATTCTACAAGTTATCTCTCTTATTTGCAGCTATTTCTATTCATTGTAAAGCTAGTTAGTAGTACTAACGGTTATTTCATTTTATTGCTGCAATTTATATTTGATTACACTCCCACAATTGAGTGGTTGAGTTTTAGAATAAACATCTTTCTTGTTTGTAAATTCCCCCCACAAAATAAGTGGTTGTGTGGATTGTTTTCCCCCCACGAAATAAGTGGAAGAGAGGATTTAATGGCTGGCTTGCCGCCTTAATAATGTAATAATCTCACTCACTAAATAAGTGGAGTATTCCCATTGCTTGTGGATGCCTGCATCAGTAGATGAATTGTACTTTCAGTTCAGTTTATACCTAATGATCCTCTGACCATATGCTATCACCTCGCCCACATTGGGATCTTGGTGAACATTCTTGGTTAGAGTTACTTTCCATGCTGATTTGCATTTGGAGCTAACGCTAATCAGTGGTTTGATGCTGGTTTGTGTGTCTAATTTTGGGGAAAAAAGTAAGGGGAATATTTCAAAGTCACACAGGCTTTCTACTAGAGCATAATTGTAATTTTGTAAGTCTCTTTCAGAGACAAGATTGGGGACAATGAATATATCTTCAGTGCTAATTCTGTGTAGGGTTTGGAATTGGGCAAATACTTCTTTGATCTTTTTGAAGATATTTCTCTCTGAGTTGTTTCAATCATAGATTACATACTCTGCGATTAATAACCGAGTGGCCGAGTACTCTCCTATTTTTTACTTGGGCAAGTACCCCCTACTTTTACTGTCGGCTTAGGATGGTAAAAAAAATTGCCATTTTTTTCAGAAAACTTGCAGAAAACCCTCAGAGTACTCGTGGAAAACCCTAGAACAGATGAAACATTCTTTTTATGCACTTGTTTTCGCATGATTTCGACATGTTTTTGGCTCATTTTGGATGTGTGTATGACGCGACTTGGTGCTTATAAAATCCCCATTTAGTGGGCCTTATAGACACTGCGTCCTTTGATGTGATTTGGATTGGTTTTTTGGTGCGATTTGGACAAGTTTTATTGTTTACGTTGTTGTGTTACAGGTAAACACATTATCAATATACACAAACCTGTCAACTGATATTACACATTATCATACACAGTCGACAGGTTTGTGTATATTGATAATGTGTAAATTTTTAAACATTAAACAGTTTAATGAACATTATCATAATGAATAGTTTAAGTTTGTATATAGTTATACACAGATTTTAATGGTATTACCATTATTGATATGCATACTTAATAGTTAAATAGTTAAACTTAATATTGATATGCATACATGATTGATGATAATATGATATCATGATACACTGATAAGTGAAACAAGAAATTGTGTGATTGTATGTGTATAGATATGTCTGTGGCATATATGCATGCAAACTTGGCCTCCTGTGTTTGTGTATAGATATGTATGTGTGCACAATGCAGTGTGTATAGGTATGTTGTAACTGAATTTTGCAAAAAAATAAAGTGTTTTTATAAGAAATTTTACTAGTTTTTAAGTTGCCGAGTATTTGACGAGTATTTGTTGAGTTTTTGCTGAGTCAAAATTTTTGGGCTTGCCGAGTACTCTCCGAGTCCGAGTATGTAAACTATGGTTTCAATTGTATTGGTAATTTCATTGCCTAGAGCACACCCCTGGAATCTATGGCAGAATGTGTCTAAGGAGGTCGTGGGTTTAAGAAAACCCTAGGCGTGGCTGCGGAAGAAGTTTTTGGCTAAGGGCGTAGAAGATATAGACCCAGCCGTTGCTCAAATTGCATATCTTGTGTTTGCATTTTCCAGACGTGTTAGTTTGTGCCCTAAACTTGCTGCTATGAGGGTCGATTCAGGAGGTGCTAGCAGGTTGTATGAAATTGGGCACATTTCATGCTAACTGGAGGTTGTGGGAAGCTGGAAAGAGGCAAGTTGAGCCCACATACTGAGTTCTCAGACGCCTCCAAGTCTGCAGTCAACATCCTTCATACCAGGCATGAACTACCAGGTTGGAAAGTATTATTATTATTGCTGTTAATGTAACTTCCTGTAATGTCCCCGTGGGGACCCCTGTGCGCAGGTTACAAGGCCACGTGTCCGTGGGATTAGCGTGCATCCTCGTAGATTCTCCGGTGGGGTTGCGTGCTGCCACCCTTAACATCCTGGGTAGCCGCCCTTATCACCAGGCCGGTCTTTTGGTGTAGTGGTTGGGCCTCAGTGGTATCAGAGCCAGCATTCCTGCCAGCCTGTGTGTAGTTGGGTTATGAACGAAGACATCCCGATTGTCAATCCTCTTGACATCCATTACAGAAGAGTGAGAAGAGGGTTGGGACCATTTGAATCCATGGGGGATAGAGAAGAAATACCTGAAGGGAACACCCAACATATTTTGAATGACCTAGCAAGAGGTCAACATGAACTAGCACAGCAAATAGCACAACTGGTACAACAACTTGCTGATGGTAGAAACAATAACAATGGAAATAATGGAAATAATGGTCAAAATGGGCATAATGGTGGATAGGAAAATAATGATACAGCTCAAAGCAATGCTAGGGCAGCTAGTAGGGTGACCCCGAGGCCTCTTATGCCTCAATTCTTGGGTGGACAGCCTGCTGGAAATCAGGAGCAGCAAGTACAAGGAGAGGGATTCACAGATTATTTGAGAGAATATCAATCGTTGGGGGATGAATTTCATGCTGCCATGTCATTGGCAGATTTTTGCACCATCAAGTATAGGAATAGACCAAGAAACAATAACAGAGGGCAACAAAATCAAGAATTGCAGCGAAAGGTTGGGAAACTTGCGATTCCTTCCTTTGATGGGTCAAGTAAATGTACTGCTAGAGCTTGGGTCCAAAAGTTGGACACTTACCTACAGCTTAATCCTATGCTGGAGACTGAAGCCATTAAATATGCTACTCTACATTTGGATGGTGAAGCGCATGAATAGTGGTATTAGAGCCGAGGTCTCAAAGTCGAGACCCGCGGAGCGTGGTGGGCTATAATGTCTCCGTGGGGACCCCTGTGCGCAGGTTACAAGGCCACGTGTCCGTGGGATTAGCGTGCATCCTCATAGATTCTCCGGTGGGGCTGCGTGCCACCACCCTTAACATCCTGGGTAGCCGCCTTTACCACCAGGCCGGTCTTTTGGTGTAGTGGTTGGGCCTTAGTGATACGGGGACCCCTGTGCGCAGGTTACAAGGCCACGTGTCCGTGGGATTAGCGTGCATCCTCGTAGATTCTCCGGTGGGGCTGCGTGCCGCCACCCTTAACATCCTGGGTAGCCGCCCTTACCACCAGGCCGGTCTTTTGGTGTAGTGGTTGGTTAGTGGTAGCCGCCCTTACCATCCAGCCACCAGGGCGGTCTTTTGGTGTAGTGGTTGGGCCTTAGTGGTATCACCGCCACCCTTAACATCTGGGTAGCCGCCGCCGGGCGGTCTTTTGGTGTGGTGGTTGGGCCTTAGATACCTCCTAAGGCCAACCTAACCGACGAAAGGAATGGCGACACAAGGCACCACGCCTTGGTGTGGCGCGCATGCGTAACGGGGCACTACGTTGGCACGCCGTATCACACTTGTAACCTCCCCACGGGGACATTACAGCCCACCAGACCTTGGCTCTACCACTAATGCCCAACCACTACACCAAAAGACCGGCCTGGTGGTAAGGGCGGCTACTCAGGATGTTAAGGGTGGCAGCACGCAGCCCCATCGGAGAATCTACGAGGATGCACGCTAATCCCACAGACACGTGGCCTTGTAACCTGCGCACAGGGGTCCCCACGGGGACATTACACTTCCAGACTGAGTATGCATGAGTTTCTGAGTTCTGTTCTTCTATGAGGGTTTCAAGGCATTGTATTATCCACCATTGATACATCCTTACTATCCATTATTTGTAAAAGTTCACTATTCTGGTTAAGGGCGAATTATTGTTATCTCCCTGAGCAATCTGCTGATGAAAATCAGTTTATTTGACACTCAGAAATTATCTTTATAACCCCCCTTCATTTACCATTCTGAGTATTACCAACTGCTGTTCAAATCTGGGTCTCATGCTTGACAATTTGGGTGTCTTTCTGAGATTGTAAGGGCCTGCAATTAATTTCTGAGTTGTTGCTTAATGTACATCAGATTCACCCTATTATTGTCTAAGCCAAACATATATTTCTGAGAGCATGCAATAGTCTGATATAAATCTCTGTACACCATTATATTGAAAAATCAGTCTCAGGTAAAGTTAGAATTGCTCAAGAATCTTTCAAATATTATTCATGCATGCTCTTGACTATGTTGTTCAATAAATTTATGATATTGTGATAAGTTTGACAACATTGAAAACCTATCAAACTGAAAACTCAATTGAAAAACTCTACACCTCCCCGGAAAGGATCTTTATAGTGGTATTAGAGCTAGAGATCTTGCTAGCCTGTTTGGGTTTATGACTAGAAAATTTCAGTTATCTAACGATGATTCAGATGGACAGACTTGTCACTCTTAGAGAAAATAAAAATGTGATATTAAGTACTCTTCAAAAACTCCTACAAAAGGAAGAGGATGAGTAGGTGGTAATGAAAAGAGAGGCCAATAAAATTGTTGTTGAGTACCAGGGATTACCAAATGATTTCAAAAAACAAAGGAATTAAGCAAAAGTATCTGTGCTTGAGCCTAGCATTAATGAGGAAGGAAAGGAATTAATCACATTGCAGACAAGCACACCAGTTGTAGTGGGGAACCAGGAAATGTGTGATGAATGGCTAAGGAGGGCGAAAGAAGCAAAGTTGATAGCCACTCAAGCAAAACAACTTATACAAAGAATTAAGGAAATGGTTGCTCATGTGGACCCTTCTTATGACATCTCAAATTATGAAAAGAATGTTCCGAGTCAAGAAAGTTATGAGGCGGAGTTCCTAAATGATCCAAATGAAAGGTATGCAAATGATAAAATTATTGAGATCGCTAATGTGTTTTAAAAAAAAAGAGCGGGATGAAGTTGAGCATGTTGAAGTTTTTAAATCAGCATATAGTGAAGAATTTTTATATCACTCCAGTGAGGATAGTTTAGATGTTGGGAAAGAATTCCCAATGTACACTAGTATATCAGTTGGATTTCCAAACAGCACCTATGGAGAAAAATGCTCATGTTAGCTTCAACACTTTTGATTTGGATGGTGATTTGGTTAAGGAAACACAATGAGCATACTTGTTCAGATCCAAATCATCAACTCATAAGTTCATGGGATCTGGGTATTTCAACACTAAAATATGGTGGAGAGAAAGCTTGTGATGATCTCTCTTTCGAATACAACGTTGTCCTTACCACAAAACCTAGAATATGCAAAGAAAATATCATAGAGGTGACTAAATTTAAGAGTCATGTTCTTGAAGACAGATCTGAAAATTTATGGTGTGAAGCTGATTCTTATCAAAGGCTTAATGAGTTATATGATTGGAAGAATCAGTTGATAGTCATTGAAGATAAGTTCGTGATGGCTCTAACTCATTTTGACAACTCACATAAATTCGTTGAAGAGCTCTTTTGGAAGCTCCAGGTTGAAAAGAGACAAAAGGGCATTGAAAGGGGATCCTCTCTTGCAGATTTATATGTAATCAAAGAAGCCTTGAGAATAATGGAATCTGATTACTTGCAATTGCTTATGGACAGGGGTCTTGCTCTCAAGTATGTTGAAGACAAAGAAAAAGAAGTGAATGATCTTTGCTTACAATTGAGTATGGCTCACTTTTTCTTACACAAAGCGGAAAATTCTATTCCTATTGCAGCCATACCGATGGTCCAAGAGCATGATGCAAGAACTTTAGAGATTAAACAGATTATTGGAGGGATTGATGAACTCCATAAGGATGAAATGTTGCATAATGACTTCAGCATTTCCCCCATTGGAGAGGTTGTAATGTCCCCATTTGAGCCCTACGCTCTTTATGGACTGATAGCCTATTTCCAAAAATCCGTAGGCTGATCAAAAGTGCAAATTAGGTTTTCCACTTTTATAGGAGGTTTTGAAGGTTTACTTGTGAGAGTTTTTGATGCATGTTTGGTGGAGCTTTCTGGGTTTTTGGAGAGCTTCAGGATAAGGTAACATGCATGTTGAGAAAATGATATGCATTTTTGGTGGATAATTTGCATGCGAGAGAGGTTTTTTGTAGTGTTCCACCACTCTGCTGATTTGTTTCACTGAGTTTGTGGGACTGATTTTTTGTTTGTTCTTGTATTTTGTCTTTGTGTTTTTGAGTTTACTTGCTAATAATGCTAAATAAGAGCTAAAGAACATGTGCATGAAGTATAAACTTCGATTAAACTAATCTACTAAGATACATTGGATAAAAAAAACTTAATACTCGAAGCCAAATATGAATTCTTCATTACATTAGAGATTACATAAAATAGATGACTTACATAGGATTGAAAACTAGATACATCATATGCAATAATTCAACTTACAGCCATACAACACTGTGAATAGTGTTTTGCTACAGTAACAAACCCCAATGGAATGAATGGAATGCTTACAACTTTGGTTAGACGCACTTCTCCCACCAAAAACCGAAGTGGAGAGCTCCCTAGGGCTGGGGCACCTCTTTTAGAAGTGATTGCAGCCTCTATAAGGAGGCGTTTCTTTTTCTTAGGCTGCTACAAACCCTCATGAAAGGGCGCGGCTGGCTGTAGATGCACAAATCAGCCCCAAAACTCCACTAAAATGCGAACAGCTCCTTCGTAGATGCAAATGGAGTCAATGGCAGCAAAATCCCTTCTAGAAGATAGCTCTAATCACTTGCAAACAACAATATATGGCTCCAAATGAAGCAACCAAACTCAGATCAGCAACTTTAAGGTGGTGTTTCACACCCTCAAGCAGCTCACAAATGAACAACAAGTCCCCTCCAGGCTCACCCACTGTAGAAATCAGGAAACCCTAGTCTCCCTCTTCCTCAAACTCCAACTCACAAGCTCAAGCAAGCAAAAATAACTCATAACATGAGGGGGTCGAACTTCTCTCTTTGCCTTTTATAAATTTTCATTGAAAAACACTATTCACTTAAGTTATGATCTTTTTTCACTTTATGAATGAATAGTAACTGAAAAATATAAAGTGACCCCTTTAATTAAAAGACACATGGTCCCGGGGTTGGGGCCGTAGCTCGGTTGGCTAAATCTTTCCTGTTGCAGGAGGTTGGTCACGAGGTCTAGTCTTCCCCACCCTCATGGTACCGGAGGGCGTGTTGCGCCAGGGCCGCCGGTCACGTTAAAAAGCTTACCAGGCGCATTGCAGTTTATATGGGGTTGTGCTACCCGATTCCTACAGTCTAAAAAAAAGACAGATGGTCCCTAAGCCAGAGAAGGTGAAATAAATGGTGAGGATCATAATTTTAAGCACAAATATCACGCCAAACGCACAAATTCACCCCGTTACCATACTCTGGATATCAACACTGCAAATTAACGACCAAGTGCCCGTTCAAGTGACCCTCTATCCAGAACCATTAGCCTACGAGGGTTGACGTGATAGGATAATCCTCTGATTCTCGGAAGATTAATTAGAAGGGGACATTACATTTTTGGGGTTTTTTGGGTTTTCAGAGAGCTTCAGAATGGTATACCATGCATCCTCATTTGACAACCTTTCTAGGCACTTACTATTTTTAGTAAGTCATAACGGCTGCTCGGTTTGTGCTCAAAATGAGTTTGGAACAACTTTCTATTTTTAAAAATATGCTATTTTTAGTAAGTTCTATTTTTGGCAGTGTCCCAGTTGGCAGCAATTCAGTAGTTAAGAGTACTTTCTATTTTGGGCAAGGCAGTTTGGGTATATTTGGCTTTCAACATTTTGAGGCTCATTTTGGTAAAATGATTTATTTAAGTCATGTAATTATTATAATGTGATTTTGACCCCTTGGCCCAACACAATGACTTAATGTTGTTTTAAAAGGGGGGCTATCAGGGTGGACAACTCATTAAGAGGTATTTTTTAATATTTCAAATGTTAATTATCTCCTCTTGTGCCTTGGATGCCAAAATGGTGGAGGATTAAGTGATTTAAAAATTAAATTATTTCAAAAAGAGTTGGGCATTGTTGTGACCTTTTCACACATCGCCCCATTCAAAATGGGGACCCCTAATTTTTGCTCCATTCTGGTCTTTTTGGCTTTGGTTCTCTCTCTCTCTCTCTCTGTCTGTCTGTCTATCTCTTTTCTGAGGTCTACTTTCGGGGAACATTCCCGTCTGTGAGCCTAACAAGCATAAAATTGACCAAGCCTGAAAATTAGGGTTTCATCTTTCTTGGTCAATCCAAGGTCGAACGAAGTGAATAAATTGAAAATTGAGACTAACATTGTTGTCAGTATGCTTCCAGCAGACTCTCAGCAAATTTTCGTCAAATTTCGGGTACTTACTATTTTTAGTAAGTGTGCAATTACAGGCAATTTGTTAGCATTTTTGAGACTCCGACGGTCACACGGCATGCAGAACACATCAAACTGCTCGTGTGCAAAATTTGAGCTGAAACAGACAACTTACTATTTTTAGTAGTTCGGCTTCTAGAGCAGATTTCAGGGCCTAGATGCAGCATTTTTCTTTGCATGTCTGCATATTCCTTCTGGGTTTTTCGAGACCTTCGCAACAATATAACATGCAAAACGAGACGACAACTTTCAGAATTCAGTCTTCCGAGGCTATTTTCAGGGTTTGCATGTCAGGGTTTCTTTTGCATGTCGGATGATTCCTGGTGGGTTTTTCGAGAGCTTCGTAGTGGTATGACATGCAAATGGAGATAATCACTCAATAAGGAACTTACTATTTTTAGCAGGTGCGTCCTGGCAGCCGCTTCCCAGCAATACAGAATCACGAGCTGATCGCAATGCAGCAGAAACGAAGACAAACAGAGATCATTTGATACGCATGCAGAGCGAATTAGGGTTTCCAACTTCGGGGCCTGAAAAGAAGGGTAAAAAGTCGGAATTTTCGAAAACCGGTGTAAACCACTGCGATCAGCATCCTTCAGGCTATCTGCTGGTAAAATTTCAAGTCAAACGGAGCACTTACTATTTATAGTAAGTCATTTTGGAAACATGCTAAAAATAGCAAGTCAAGTGCATGCGTTGATGTTAGCAGGCAGGTCACGTGGTGAGGAGCGCCTCATTTAAATTTCAAGTCAATCGGAGTTATGGAGCTATCGTAAGCAAGCAATTACTATTTATAGTAATTGTAGGCCGACGATTACCTTCAGAAATGGGCTAAAAATAGCAGGCCGACTAAAAATGGCAGTGTCGACAGGGTAAGAAGGTCGTGAGGATGCAGTGTTCAAAATTTCAAATCATTCTGAGCTTCTGAAGTGCAAGAGTTGAAGGGCTTACTATAAATAGTAAGGCATGGAGAAACTGGCGAGGACGAAGAAAAATAGCTAAGTCTGGAACTTTATCCTTCACCACCTTCAAAATGTGCCCAAGTTGGTGGAGTAGAAGCATTAAAAATTCTAAGGCAAGTGTTCATCCTGCTCCCCAGGCAAAATGCGCCCTCATCAAGCTGGAAGTCAAGAAAATGTTTAAGTGTTAATCTTTATCCTCCTCCTATGGCAAAATGCGCCCATGCTTGGGAAGCTAGAAGAGGTCAAAAGGGGAGTCAAAGATGTTTATCCATCACCTATGCTAAAATGCGCCCCTCACATGCAAGCAAATCCAAAAGTTTCTAAGTGAGAAACTCGTCCTCCTCTCATGCTGAAATGTGCCCAAAAGAGGGCATGTCAAGACAAAAATGAGGCAAAGTCAAGCTGGTCAACAAGTCTTCATCCTCCACCCCCTTCAAAATGCGCCCATGCAGCAAATGGTCAAAGAAGTCAACGATTCTGATCCTTCATGAGGTGCAAAATGCGCCCAAATCATGGCATGTGGGGACAAAAAGCTAAGGCGTTGGAGATTTCATCCTCTTGCCCCCTCCTAATGCGCCCATCCTTCTCAAGAGCTCAAATGCGCCCAAAATCAAATGAGTCAAAGGAAAGTCAACAAACTTCATTCTCCTCTCTCCTTTGAATGCGCCTAAGTAAAGGCATGTAAAGACAAACACTCATGCAAAGTTCGAATTCATGCAAAGAACAAAAGGACAAGGCGTGTGCATGAAGACAAGAAGGAAAAAGACAAGGTTATCCATGCAAAATTAGAAGAAGACAAAGACGTTGAAGGCCATGAGTGACAAAGTCAAAACAAGGTGGCAATGATAAAATATGGATGGCGTTGAAAGTCAAAATTCCCCTCAATATGCAATATGCGCCCATCTTGAAGTTGGTGAAGGGTGCAGTTGGCTTAGGCGTGGTTAGTTATTTCTTCCAAGTGTGAGGTCCGCCTGAGGGTGGGGATAACTTGCTAGGCGTTGAAAGTGTTTATCCTTCATGAGATGTAATATGCGCCCAAGCTGAAGTCAATAAAAGGTGAATAAAGAGTGTGAAAGTAAAGTTAAAGGGTAAAATTGCTAGGCGTATCCTCTTGCATATGCTATATGCGCCTAAAGTGAAGTGTTGAGAGTGAAAATAAAATATTGCCAAGGCGTATGAAGTGAGGTATACTAGGCGTAATAAAGTTAAATTTTCCCCTTCAAATGAGAAGTGCGCCTAGATTTGAAAATTGATATTGCTAAGTGGTGAAGTGATAAGTGGTAAGGCATTGAGAATGTTAAGTGTTGATAATTTTTCCTAGGGCGTTGGAGCTTCAAGTGAAAATATTTTCCAAGTGAGATAAAATGCGAGGTGGTGAGTGAAAGATAAAATATGCTAGGCGCCCTCATGAAGATTTTCTAAGTAAAGTTGATGATTCTTCTCACAGGCAAGTTGGTTGAGTTGAGTATAAAATTTTCCAGGGCGAAATTTTCAAAAAGTTTTCAAGATGATTTAAAAATTTTCTAAGGCACAAAATATTCTCTTCCTCTAGAAAATACGCCTAGACTCTGAGGTGATAAGATTTTTCCTGGGCATGAATAAATTTGTCAGCGGATGAAGTCAGAGGATGCTGGCATTGCAGGATGGATTTAAAAAAATTTCAAGTCAGAGCAACAAAATTCTCAGAGGGGATGAGGAGCTTGAATAAATTTGTTGAAAATTATTTTTCTAAGGTGCAAAATTCAAGAAAATTTAAATGAACCCGTTCGTTGTGCACCCATGGATTCATCGCATTTCAGAGAAAATTTTCTTTTGGGTATTGAAGATTATCGATGAGGAGTTGATTTTAAAGTCTTCCATGCTTCGCTGCAGCCTTCAGGATGAAGATTTCAAGTGGGCACCAGGTTGATGAATTTTCCTAAGGGAAATTTTAAAAATTTCTAAGGCAAATGTGAAGAAATGTGTTTTCAAGGTGAAATCCTCGAGACGATGAATTTGAAAGAAACTGCCTAGGTGAATTTGCTCAAGTTCTTCCTGAAGACCATCTTCTTGAACCGGAACGCAGCTAATGAAATGAATTTCTAAAAGATGATACGCCCAAGCAGAATGCAAGATAGGTTGGAAATTTGGCTGAGGCATGAAGAATTTGAACGCGAAGGCGATGAACGCTTGGAAGTTAGAGCGTGAAAATCCTGGTGAGTGAGTTGAATTTATATTATGAAGTGTTCTAATGCTCTTCTCCTTGCTTGTTTTGCAGGAGGAACGTCGAGACTAGGCGGTGATGATTTGAATCAAGTAGTCCAAGATGATAAATCACGAAGGAAGAAAAGTTGCAAGAAAATGGCTAAATGTTGAGACTTAGTGACAAAGAAGAAATGTTTTCAAAACTCAAGATGGAGAAAAGAATGGAGGCTCGAGCGAAGTTGAAGAATGACATCAAGAAAAGGATCGAGAACAGTGTGAACGCGTCTACAAACGGGAATCTTCTAGAAGGATGGTGGATATTAATGGCTCATTTATTACCCCACTCTCCTTTGTGGCGGTTTTTAGGGCAAATCTTGTTTAGGGCTGAGGTGGCACAATCTGGGCCATCCAGCCGATTGTAATCTAAGCCGTCTGTTGGACTTGGCAAACTATAAAAGGGGGAGTCCCCCTCATTTGTACCTCATTAGATTTAGAAGTAGAAGCAGAGCTTAGAGGAGTAGAGAGAAGTTGATAGTGCAGAAAGTAAAGTAGTGTAGATTGAAAAGGAAGGAAAGTCTTCCCTTTGGATACTTTGTAAGAAGTTGTCATGTATGCTTTCATAATAAAAGAATTTTCATTGATGGTGATTTCTTCTTTGTTATGAATAGTTGTTGAGGCTTCTTCGTCCTTCCAATTCACGTAGCATCTTGAAGTAGCATAAAGTAAAGTAGATTTCATTTCATGCAAGTACTTAGCAATTGTGGAATGTGGTGCTCGATTTGAACAAGACTTCGTTCGTCCATACCACTAGCGGGCTCGCTGACGGTGGGTTCGCCTTGCGTGGTCAACTGGAACTTTGTGAAGCTTGATTTCGATTATGGTTTATATGTTGGCATGCGTCGTTGTGATGGTGTCTTCATGCTAAATCGTGATCTGAACATCTTGAGTCATTCCTCTGAAGATTGCACCAGTTCCGCGCAAGCTGTTCGAAGTGAGGCAAAACGGAGCTTGGTTGAAGTCTGTGAGAATTGATCGCCATGTCCCACGCTTTAGAGTAGACTAGAACACTCTTATCCCTACACTCTTTTAAATTCAGTTCATTTCTGGTTAGAATTAAGAAACTTGTGCTCACCTACCAAATCATTTGAATTACACGAAAGCCCTTAGTCTACTGTCTGTTGTTAGTTGTTGAACAATTGTGTAAGTCCCCTTTGAAATACCAGCAAGATCACATTGAGCCAACTGAGCCTATTCGCATTAAAAGAACCTTGGAGTTGAATGCACGAACTCTCTCGCAATCTTAGCGTGTTGGATACTTTGATCAAGAGAGAATAGGGTAGCCGTTGGTGACTTTATTCTGTGTTGGTGCGGTCTCAAAAACCACGTCAATAGGCATCTCATTTGGAGGGAAAAGGAGGATGCTGAAGTCAGCTCAAGTTCTATTTAAGAAGGCCTTTGCTCATTCATTTGGCATCCATTGCTTATCATATCGAATTGCTGCCGAATTGGTTTCAGGATTATGGCTTCGAGGAATGCATACCTCCAAGCAAGGATTCAGTTTCGTGTTTGAAAGATAACACCTAGCTGGATTTGAGACTGCTTCTCATTTAGAGATTGCAAATTGAGCATCATTGTTGAAGTTTTTGTTGAGTTTGTGAATTTATAGGTTGTTGGTTCATTTATGGCTGTAGGTTGTTTTCATTCATAGCGCCTTGGAGGGATTTTTGTTGGTTATTGGTATTTGATATATGTGTTCCTATACTTTGGGCGACCCTCTCATCGAAGTTTTTGAATTTATAATGAAGTGGCTGAATTTATAAGCTAGGTTGACCTCTTCCCTAGGCCATACCTCTTGCAGTCAAGCATTGGAATTCGTGCCTTTCTTTGTGATAGTTTTTTAGTGTCTTTCTTGGTTGTTTTGGACGCCTATCATTAGTTATTCATGTGCTTTCAGTTTGGGTGTGATTGGTGGTGTCTTGAGTGAGATTTGAGCATTTTGGTGGAGTAGTTGCTTGCTGGTCTGAGTATACGTATTGCTGATTTTTCATATCAGACCTGGTTATTACCATTTCATGCTATATTTCTTGGGTGTTCTAATTCACATTTGTAATTGGAGATATTGTGCAATCTTTGTATTGAAGTTAGAGTAGATTTCATTGATAAATCATTGTAAAAAGCACATTATAATAGCTGGTTTCAGTAGTACTGAATCAACCTCTTTATTTTTGGCATATTTCATTTTGTATCTCATACTCCTGCTGAATAAGTGGTCGAGTTTCCTTTATTTTAGTTTGCTTACTCTCGCTGAATAAGTGGTCGAGTTTTCTTTATTTCAGTTTGCTTACTCTCGCTGAATAAGTGGTTGAGTTTTCAGTTTAAATAATTGTAATAATTTCCCCCCACTGAATAAGTGGTAAAGCGAAATTCATGGTTGGTTCACCACCTACACTTTCATTTCCAGCATTGTAATTTCAGTTCAGTTTATTGCTAACGATCCCCGACACAATATGCTGTCATCTCGCCCACATTGGGATCTTGGTGAATATTCTTGGTGAGGGTTACTTTCCAAATTGATTACCTTTGGAGCTAACGCTAATCAATGGTGTTTGTGTTGGACTTGTTCTAAAAATTGGGAAAAAACTAGGGGGAATATCTCAGAAGTTCAGTATGTGGATAAACATTGGAATAGGCTTGAGGATCATTTCTCACATGAAGGTGCAGCTTGCAGCCATGAGATAACTATTATAATAGGTAATGAGGGTAGATTTCAACATGATATGCTTCAGAGATCAATAACTAATGATGAGCATTCAAAATTTGAGGAAGGTATGCATGAGGTCCACGAAGACACCTATGAAAGGTATGAGTTAGAAGCTAATTTTATGATTGTGACCAGCAGTCCATTATCTCTAAATGATCTTGTTTATCATGAGATGGTGGATAAGAATTAAGTTTTTCATTGATAAAGGGCTCCATTTGGTTGATATTCAAAATTTAACGGCTAAGCATGAAATGGTGTTTGTGGGAAGAAGTAACTCTCGAGATATGATGCTTCATAATGAGTTTACTAATCTTCACCTCATGAAAACTCATATCAGCAATGTGCATCAAATCGTGGAAGAATGTTCAGACTTGGTTCTTTGGTCTTCTACCTACACACTAATGTTTAAGGGATGCTTTATGATGTTGATCATAAAATTCTCAGATTTTGCATTTATGTTGGTAGTGAATTGCTTGGATTGGTGTGCGCATGTTTGTCACTATGGCACTTGGGAATTGAATGTTGATGATATCTTATCAATTGATGATAGTAGGGGCAATTCCAAGTTGATTATAAATCTGATTTTCAGACTTCCTAGTACTGTCATCATTTATTGCAGCAGCCATGAGATTGTGTGTGGGAGTATGATTGGAGATAATCACATAATTTGGGATCCAGGTACAGTTTTTAGGGGTGAGATGTTGATTCAAAATTGGTTTGGTGAACAAATTTTGAGAGTTGATATTGCTATCCACTTTCCAATCAGCTTGCAGAGGTTAAGGAATGATAACATGTAGATGGATTGGTCAATACCTCCAACCCAGCAGTGGAGTGATTCTTAGTGGGTGTTGATTGGTGCGGGTAATTGTTGGTGTACGTTTTATCATCCACCGAACACACAGAATAAAATGTCCAAAGACACTCTATCCTCTCTTGAAAAACCACCGCGTATGCTAAGATTGCGAGAAGATCATGTGGCGATTCCAAGGTTTCTTTTGTCGGGTCTCGACGTGTGGATAAGCTCAATGGCCGTTGTGATATGCTGGTAATGAACAAGGGGACTTACGTAAGAAAATCTTCACAAGTTCAGGACTTAGGGAATTTATCATTAAAGGCTCTCAATTAGGACTTTCAATTGCGGATCTCAAAAAAATGGCAAAAAGGATAGGGTTTAGGAAGATCTAGTCTATGCCTAAGAACTCAAGAGACAATAAGGATTCAGTGAAGGGAATAAACCACACTTTGTTTCGCCTCCTGCAGGACAACATACGCAAAGTGGGTGCAATCTTCAAGGGTTGTGAGAATAATTTTCAAACCTCAAATGAGGCTGAAGTTAAGTTTCCACAATTAAGAGCTCAGGCTAACTTTACGCATCGAATGCAAATCATCCATTCGAAGAAAGTATGAGCTACACCTCACCATTGAATCAATACGATCAATCTCTCATTCAATTAACCAACTTTCAAAGCAAATTCTACTTAATCTAACTCTAACTTTAATCTATGGCGGAAGAAGATATGCAACCTGTTGTGACCTTTTCACACATCGCCCCATCTAAAATGGGGACCCCTAAATTTTTGCTCCGTTCTGGTCTTTTGGCTTTGGTTTTCGTCTTTCTCTCTCGTTCGCTCGTTCCGCTATCTGATTTTCTGGGGACGCTCCCGGCGAGCTTGAACGTAAGGTTCGACCAGGTCTGAAATTAGGGTTTCACGTTTTTAGGTCATATTGAGATCAAATTGAGTTGGTTTGTCAGCTTTTGAGCCTAGCAGTCAGCGAGCTTGAACGTAAGGTTCGACCAGGTCTGAAATTAGGGTTTCACGTTTTTAGGTCATATTGAGATCAAATTGAGTTGGTTTGTCAGCTTTTGAGCCTAGCAGAGTTATTACCATGTTTTCAGCAAGCAACCCCTGAACTTTCACTGAATTCTGCCATCTTTCTATTTTTAGTAAGTGTCAGTTTAGGGTTGATTTTCGTAAGGTTTTCACATTTGGATAACTTCATTGTATTCCGAGCACTTCAGATTCACTTTTGACAAATTTTGAGCAGAAACAGACAACCTGCTATTTTTAGCAGTACAGCTTCCGGAGCAGATTTCAAGGTCTAGATGTTATAGTTTCTGACGCATGTCCGGAGATTCCTTGTGGGTTTTTCGAGACCTTCGCAGTGATGTGACATGCAAAGTATGATGATGACTTTCAGCATTCGGCCTTCGGAGGCCAATATTAGGGTTTGCATGCAGAATTTTTTCAGCGCATGTCGGCATTTTCTTTCTGGGTTTTCCAAGAGCTTCGCAACGATGTAACATGCAAATAGAGCTGACCACTTTTCGGAAACTTACTATTTTTAGCCAGTGCGTGCATGTTGAAGATTTTTCTGGGTTTTTCAAGATTTTTCGGGCAGTATGACATGCAAGATCACCCGACAGCCGGTTGATCACTTTTCGGGCCGCTTTTTATTTTTAGCAGGTATCACTTGGGCAGCAGCTCGGCGCTTCAGAAATGCAAGCTGATCATCATGCAACTGAAACGACGTCAAACGGAGCTCATCTGAGCGACATGCATAAATTAGGGTTTCGAGCTTCAGTGCTAAAAATGAGGAGTCAAAGGTCAAAACGTTCAAAACTGCAGTACCCACCATGATCAGCATCCTTTCGAGAGTATGTTGGCAAAATTTGAAGGCAATCAGAGTACATGCTATTTTTAGTAGGTGTTTTGGACGAGAGGCTATAAATAGAAAGTTGATCTCGGCGTCAGCACAAATGGGCAAGTTCACTAACGACGAACACACTGTCCAAATTTCAAGGCAAACGGAGCAAAAGAGACCTCAGAAACGGACACTTACTATAAATAGTAAGTCACTTCGGCAGCAGCTATAATTGGCAGGTCAGCACCAGAACTCAGCGAGTACAGGTCGAACACGTGATAAGTAGCCCGTGGCGCGAGTTTCAAGGCAAACAGAGTTACAAGGAATGAAGAATCAGATAGTTGCTATTTTTAGCAGGTCAATTAGGGTTTCCTAAAAATCAAGGGCGGAACCCTACAGTCACGCAGGAGCAGCATCCGATGGCAATCACCATGTTTCGGGCATTCAATACGCAAAGTTTGAAGACTTTCTGAGCAATTTCTATTTTTAGCAGGTTGCTAAAAATAGCAGGTACAAACAGACATCAGGCGCTGACAACACAAGCTAGTCAAAATTCAGAGCAAAGTGAAAATCGGGCGTTCAGGAGTCAGAATCTAGTCAACGGCGCGAAATTTCAGGAACTTTCTAAAAATAGAAAGTCAGGGCGAGTTAGGGTCGACCACGGAGAATCAACTCAAATCTGGCAAAAGGCGTAAAATTTGCTAAAATGGATAAAATTTCGAGTCCAGTAATGAAACTCGCTTTCAAGAGGCGGAAAAATGGCTAAGTCTAGGAAACTTGAGCGTAGACAGGGTGAAATGCGCCCAAGATCATGGAAAGAGGTTGAAGATAGAATTTTTTTCACTAAGTGTCGGAAATTGGACGGAGACCCCAGCAAATGCGCCCTTGGAGGTAACTTGAAATTTGGCTAAGGCAAAAAATTAAAAGCTCAGGGGGTTATATGCGCCTCTTGACAAAAACTGAAAGTTGCACCCACCATATGCGCCCCCTCTTGGAATTAAAAGTTGAATATGTGAAATGCGCCCCTGGGTGTTAGGAAAAAAAAAACTAAGTGTTGGAAATTGAACGTTGAGACCCCTATATGCGCCCATCACAAAAAATGAATGTTGCACTAGCAAAATGCGCCTCAGTGCCAAAAGTGAAAGCTCCAGCATTGATATGCGCTTGGCATTAAAAATGAAAGTTGGGCATGCCATTTGCGCCCCTCTCAAGACTAGAACCTCCTTGTGCTATTTGCGCCTTGATGCTTGCTAGGTCATGTGCGCCCAAGGTCATGAAGGTGTTAAAACATGAAAATTTATCTAAGGCATTTCAAAGTGAACGTAGCTATGGTGATTTGCGCCTATGACAAAATGGAAGTTGGAAGCCTCCTTAGCGCCAAAGCCAAAAGTGAAAGTTCATGCATCCATTTGCGCCTGGGAAGGGGTCTTGAAAACGACTAAGTTAAAAACTCGAAGTAGAAGGTTTAAAATGCGCCCAGTGTGAAAAGTGAATGTTTGACCCATCAAATGCGCCCCAACCAAATTGAAAGTTGAGGTGGTCAAATACGCCTTGAAATTTCTAAGTGTTTAAAATGAATGTTGCCCTTGCATTTTGCGCCTAGGGTGACAAAAATGAAAGTTGGATGTAGTAAATGCGCCCCTCTTGACAAAATGGAAGCTAGATGGGTCAAATGCGCCTAAAGCTCAACACTCTAAATGCGCCCCTCTCTGAGTAAGTGAGTGAAATAAATTAAAAGTTGCCCAGGCTATTTGCGCCTCTCAGCTTAAAGTCATTTAAAGTGAAACCTCCATAGTCAATATGCGCTTGGCATTAAAAATGGAAAGAGGACATTTCATATGCGCCTCAAGCTGAAAGTAAACCCTCTCTTTTGCGCCCAGCCCCAGGAAGCAAGGATAAGAAAACGCCTAAATCATGAAAGTGGAAGCTTGATAGCCCAAATGCGCCTCAAACTGGAAGCTGATGTAAAATGCGCCCTAAGTTGAAGTTGGAAGTTCCACCTCTCATTTGCGCCTAGTCAAATAATGAAAGCTTGCTTGGCATTTGCGCCCAAAGCACAAACCGGAAGAAGACTATGCTAAATGCGCCTTCAAAAGAATGATGGAAACTAAAATTTGATGAGGTTATTTAAGCTGAAAGCTCACACAGGTAAGTGCGCCCATGAAGAAAAGGATTGGATCTTGAAAAATTCTAAGTTATGAGAAATTTGATACTCCAGACACTCATATGCGCCCAGAATAAATTAAAAGCTCAGCTCATTATTTGCGCCCCAATCCAAATTAGAAGTGTCGTGCTAAATGCGCTCTCAACATTGGGGTTTGACATGGGATATACGCCCAAGATCAAGATGATTTAAAATCAAAGCACAAAGATTGGAGTACGCCTATGGAGAAAAGTGTTTAAAAGGGAAAAATAATAATAAAGGGCGTTCAAAATTAAAAAAAAAAGGAAAACGACTCAACAAGCCAAGCAATAATTTTCGAAATTATTAAAAGCATCAAGAAGAAAAAATCAAAAGGGCGTTTAAATTTTTCAAAAAAGCAAGTAAATTAAAAGGCGTTTGAAGTAAAAGAAAATCAAGTGAAGATTAAATTTTAAAATTTTGGCTTTGAAGGCACGTGAAATTTCCCTCAGCGCGATTAAATCGAAAGGCATTCGGAAGGAAATTAAAATTTCTCTTAGCAAGACGGAGAAATTAATTTATTTAATTAATTAATTATTTTCCTAAGTCTAATATTAAATTCCCCCTTCGATTTTGACCCATGCAATTTTAAAATTTCGGACGATTTAACAAGGGGAATTTGTTTTGGAAGTTAATTACGGATGGAAAATAAAATTATGCCTAGCCAGTTTCGGCAATTGATATCGAATTTTTAAATGCGTTGAAGAAATAAATTAAAACTGGCAATTAAATTAAAATTTTAATTAATTAAAAGTGCCATTTTAAAATACAGTCGAGATAACTTCAAATCGATGATTTTCTCGAAATCACTAGAGGTAACTGGCAGTCGGGAGGGAATTTTAAAATTTAAATCGAGGAAAGAATCTCCTCGAATAGCAAATTGTCATAATAACTGCCAGACGACTGGAATATTCCCTTTTAATTTTAGCAAGCGCGTCAGTCATGATGAAGGGAATAAAAGGCATCTGCTAAAATTAGCGCCAGCCTTTTGCTATAAAACTTCGAAGATTTTCATTCTCGTCTCACAAGATTCGAAGTTGGGATTTATGCTGGCAAACTGAGTTGTGAGATTTAATTCGAGAAGTTGCTGAAAGTTCGATTTTTGAAGTTTGAGATTGAAGTTGCTGAAAGTTCGATTGTTGAAGTTGCCGAAAGTTCGATTGTTGGAGTTGCTGAGATTCGAGATTGCAAGTTGCGAAGTGCTTCGAAGTAAAAGGGTTTAGCATTTTCTTTTTCTTCACGTTGTTGAGGTATGTCTTCGAAGTTGCTGAAGCTTTTTATTTTGCTGAAAGTCGAATATGCTTTGAAGTTAAAAGTTGAAATGCTAAAATCGTTTATTTATGCTGAGAGTTCGAATGCTGAGATTGTTTGAATGCGAAGTTGCTTGAGCTTTGATTTTTTTCGAAGTTGTTTGAAATTGCCAAGTGTTAGAATCGAGTTGGGTTTAAATCGTAATGCCTTCGAAGTTGCTGTTTTATAATTTTCGAAGTGCTGATTTTCGATTACTTTTCGAAGTTGCTGTTTTATAACTCTCGAAAAGCTGATTTTTTTTTTTTTTTTTAATTTGTCGAAGCTTGCTGATTTTAACTCGTTCGCTCAAGAGCTCTCGGATTTATTCTCTTCCAAGTTGCTGATGTATAACTGTCGAAGAGTTGATTTCAAACTTGGTGATTTTTAATTTGAAAGCTTGCTGATTTTAAATTCGAAATTGCTGATATTAAATATTGCTGAAACTTAACACGCTTTTTCGAAGTTATGATTGATAGAGTTGAGTTATTTCTTTTGGCTGCGAGTTGCTGGAGGTTGAAGTTTTAATCTTGAGAAGTCAAAGTTGACTGCTAACGCTACTAACTTGTATTTATTTTTGCAGCCAACTCCAACCGCCAGCCGCCTCACGTGACTATTGTTTTAAAAAAAGTTGATAGAGTAATATTCACTTTTGTTTTGCAGATGGCTGACGCTGCTGGAACTAGCAAGGCCGGAACTAAGGCTGCAAACAACGAAGCTAACGCCTCCAGGCAGGCGATTATCAAGGGCCTAAAGAAGTCCTTCATCCCAGAGTCAAAAATCATCTCGAAGTATGGCAATTTGACGGACACCAACCTCGGGTCCTTCAACCTCGAGACGTTCATACGCCGAATGTACGGGCAAGGTGGCAACCTTCCAACAGAGGCATCACAGAATATTGTGAAGAGTGGGTTGTACAATGCAGCAGGCTTCCAACCGGCAGTTCGTTGTCCCGAGTTGATTCTTGAGTGCGCCAACTTCTATAATTCTGAGGATCGAACTATCACCTCTCCTGATGGTTTGATCATGGCTAATCTCGCTCCAGATGCGATTGGCGAGGCATTTGGAATCCTCGCTACAGACAACATGATGTATAAGTCCAAGGCCAAGGCGGATAAGATGTACGCCACAACCTTCGAGAAGTGCATGAAGAGAATAAACACCACATGGATGCGCAAGCCAAAGCCACCAGCTGCTAGGCTACCGAAGCAAATAATCTCCGAGGAGCTGAAGCAAGAATATTGCGACATCATTATGTTGCTCAGCAGAATCAATGGTAGCCCGCAGTCTTTCATATTCGAGCCATGGATGTTCTTTTACATCAGTGTGGTGCTCGAAGGGGACGAGCAAGTGAACTGGGCGAAGATGATAAGTGACAACATCGATGAGCAGTTCCGGAACCTCAGAAGAACAAAAACATTTTATATGAGCTCATATGTCATCTATATGTTGGCTCGAATGACCAAGTACAGGGGATTGGCGTACCAAGAGCCAATTGGCTGCGGCTACAATCAATTTAAGATCCACCAGTCGTGCAGACAATTGCATCTTACCCACATTGGTGACTTTCAAAGAGTGAATGACGCCTTTACCATGTACATCACGAGAACACTTCAGCAAAGGCTATAGCAGAGGATCTCCGAGGAGGCACAGGCGTTGATCGAAGAATACGGGTGTTGGTTCATCCAATTCCCAAAATTTACCTACTTGAGGTTGCCAGGGTACGATTCGTATGTGTACAAGCTACCGAGGTACCCCACTAACAGGATGATCCTACTTGAGTTGTCTAGGCAGTTGGTGGCCTACGACAAGATTATAAGGCGTAAGAAGAAGGGAGGTCTTCATTTTCCCATTGTGTTGGGAAATTCACTCGAGGAGTGCCTAACTTTGCAAGCAGCCAAGGAGGCCGAGGGTGAGCTAAAGTTCTACAAGCTGACTCTTCACACGAGCCGACAGAATTTTGACCCTAAGGGAATGATTGGAACAGTACAAGGAGAAGAGTTCAAACACAAGGCTCACCTGGAGGACTTTTGGGCAAATGCTGCAGGCGAGGACGAAATCAGAAAAAGGACGTTCTCAAGGCTACCTCTAAAGCTAATCAGAGAGTGTGAGGTGATTAAGGTGCCAGATCAACTTGAAGAGGATACTAGGGTCACCCATCCGGATTTTGAAGCAGTAAAGAACACGCCAATACCACCAATAGATTGGGCCGAACCAGAGATTGTGGATCTAGACACATTGTCTATCCCAGTCATGACATTCACTAGAGCTTGGGTGGATGAGCGTGTTAATAGATTGAGGAGGAGGTCAGTCGCCCTCACGTATGACCTCATGGGTGATAGAAAGCCTCCAGTGGTAGCAAAGAGAAAGAAGCAACTCACACGAGGTCTAGAGCCAAAAAGAAGGGAGCCCGTTCAGCCAGAGCCTCAGGGATCGGAGGACACGTCCTCAACTCAATTGGTGTCTCATGCTTCCAGTGTGCGTGAAGTGTCATTATTTGCTAGTCAGAGAGCTAAAAGAAATGAAGAGCTGGAGGATGGAGAAATTAACCAGCCAATGCCAAGGGAGGTAGATACTCAAAGTGTGAATGATCCTGAAGCCGCCAGTAAGCGAGATGAAGGGGAAGACACGGACATGGACACCCACTTCGATTATTCCTTCGGGGAGGAAGATGCTGGGACACATGAGGGAAGTGATCATGATGTCGAGATAATTGAGCCTCCAACAGATACTGCTCGGGAAGAAGTTCGGGAAGTGGAAGCCACTGAGGAACAGCCTCTGATTGTTTATGATATTCAGCGAAATTGGCTTTCACAGGCAATCCGAAGGGACCAAGATGATGACGCTGACCTCGCAATTGAAATGGAAGAACTCTTGAATAGAACGAGCAAGTCGCCAAAGCGGAAGAGGGCGAGAAAATATACAAGGATAGAAACAAATGAAGCCGGTTCCCGTAGTCTTCACATCGCTTCCCCAAGAGAAGATCACGATTTGAGTGATGCGATGCCAGAGAAATACACAATCACCACTGTTGAGTTGGGACGCCCTTCAGGGGCACAAGTGGTGGAAGAGGCTGAAAGCTCATTTCAAGCATTAAAAGATAGGCTGGTAAAGAAAGAAGGAAAATATAAGAGGTTGAAGAAAGAGCACAGAGCATTGGTTGAGTATGTGCAAAATCTCGCACATCCTGTTGCTCAAGGTAATCCAGCAGCAGAGCTTCCACCAGAGGTGCCACGTGAGCCGATCAGCGGCTTGGAAGAAGTGAAGAGGGCTGTGCGAGAAGGAGATAAGTGGGTGAATGGTGTCCGCGTTGAGGCAGAAAAGTTCATGGCAGATCTCGCCTCAGCATTCCAAAATGCTTCCGGTATTCTTTCACGTTTAGATGATATTGAGCAGACTTGGGGTGATACCCACATCTTCCAAGACAATACTATCCCACGTCTGGCTGTTTTGATGCGTGTTCCCACGCAAACTCTGGTGAATGAAGGGGTAATTCAAGCTGGTGACAGATATGACTTCCGTGGATGGCATTCAGCAGCATTCACAGGGAAGGGTTTCTTTGATACTGCAGCAATAGAGTCTTCCAGGATCAGAAAGGCCATGAGGAATATTCGTGAGAGTATTCTCAACACTTTGGAGTCGGTATTTGCAAAAAGGCTCGCACATGAGGAGGTAGATGCAGAAGGATTAAGGGCAAGATTGCAGCCATTCTTCTCTGAGATGAGAACATTTTCCCAGTTGGATTTTGAAAACATCTCCACGTTTTCAACAATCATTCAGAGCACGCAGGATTCCATCGAGACTTGGGGAAAATCTTGCGAGAAGCATGAGCAGATGGTGGCCATCTTGGAGTATCAGCTGAATCTCACTCCATCAATTTCCGAGGAAGAGGTCGACGCAGTGCTGGCGCGATTCATAGCGTACGCGGTCAGAGAGAAGAGCAAAGGAATCCGGGTCATGGACGAGAATCTTCTAGAAGGTTAGTGGGCATTAATTGCTCATACTGGTCAAAGGAGGAATCTGCTATTTTTAGGAGCATTTATGACGCCACTCCTCCACCTTCTGGCGGTTTTTAGGGCAAATTCGTCTAGGGCTGAGGTGGCTCAATCTGAGCCCTCCATTGTAATTTGATCTGGGCCGTCGATTCAAACAGGCCAGCTATATAAGGGGGAGTCCCCCTCATTTGTACTCTAGTAGTCATAGAATCAGAGAATAGAGAGCTATTGTTGAAGCAGAATAGAGAGTAGAAGCTTTTAAGTTAGAGTAGTTTCTCATTTGCATTGTTGAAGAAGAAGGGGAATTCTCCCTTTGAGAATTTTGTAAGAGATTGTCACAAAAGATTATTCTTAATAAAGCTTTTCATTGATGGTGAATTTCAACTTTGTTTGGAATAGTTCGTGAGGTTTCTTATTCCTTTGACTTCAATTAGGAACTTAATTTCATGCTTGTAGTTAGATATGGATGTTTATGCTTGATATAAGTGAATTTCTTTTATCCATACCACTAACGTTCTTGCTGATGGTAAGTCCGTCTTGTGTGGTCAACTGGACTTTCAGTACTTAACTTCAATCAAGGTTCATAGGTGGTTATGCATCGTTGTGATGGTAGTTGCTCTATTGAATCGTGATTTGAACATCATTTTCACCCTTTGAAGATTGCACTTACCTTGTTGACGCTGTCCAATAGGAGGCTAAACAATGTTTGTCGAAGTTCATTTAAGTTGAGCGTAACATCCATTTGCATTTAGATTAGAAGTTAGATTTTAGAAATCTTTGCAACCATTCAATTCTGCATAATCCTGGTTAGTTTTAGGAAACTTGCACGCTAAAGCTAAATCATTCACAAAAAAAATCCCCTTCAAAAGCACACATTGGTTGTCACTACACGTCTTGTGAACAACTACGTAAGTCCCCTCGTGAGTACACAGCACACACACATCAACCAAACTGAGCCTATTCGCATTTAAAGAACCTTGGAGTTGAAGGCGTGATCTCACTCGCAATCTTAGCACGTCGAATACTTTGTTCAAGAGAGAATAGGGGATCCATTTGGAAACTTTGTTCTACCTGGTTGGTGAGGTCACAAAAATCACATCAACACAACCTCGCTTACTATTTGATAATAAGAAGTTATTCAAGGCAAATCATGCTCAAGAGCTTTCATTATTCGAAATAGTCTCAATGCAACAATCTCATATTCTGTCTCCACACCTTACATATGAGGGGGCGAGCTCAATTTATAGGCTCCCCAATTACAATTCAATGGCCACGATTGATTTCAAATGAACGACCGAGATTACAAAATAAAACCCTAATTAGGGATTGTCACTTTCGACCAATGAGAAAATTTCATTTGAGGACACTTGTCCCTTTTGCTAAATATAAATCAACAATAAAATAGAAAGTTGTTGCACGTTGATTTGGAACAATTTGACAGGTTGAAAGATGATGAGGCGCCACCTCAGCGTGCTGGATGTCTTCCTTGGTTGCTTCGTTTTTCTTCCACGAGCTTGCCTTAGAATATTTTCCTTGCCGATGACTCTGTCCTTTGCGCTTGTTCCTTCCTAGCTTTGATCTTGGATTCCTTTTGAGACTTTGATTTCTTCTTCTTGCCTGTACTGGAATCCTTGGAGCAGGTGTCTGGAATTGAAGTTGGTTGCTTTGAACTTCCTCCTGCTTGAACTGGGTTGATGTTATTCCTTTGGATTTCCTCTTTGAATTCTCCAATTTGTGCCGAGAAATTGTCTAAGTATGGAGATCTGTTTGGAACACTCTTATTGTCACCATCTGATTCTGATTGGAAGCTTGTCTTTAATTCTTCAGGAGATGAAATCCCTCAAGAAGTTGTCCTGATTGCTTCTTTCAAGTGCCTAGAATTTGGAGAAGAATGCCTCTGTGCCTTCGCCACAATGGAGGAAATTGGAATTTCCTCTGTGAAGTATTTCCCTGACTTAGCCAAATCTTCATCTGGACTACTCAACACTTAGCCAATTTTTTGGCCATCTCCATGCTCGAGCGAACTTTGCCTGTGGATTTGCCTTCAATTTTGAATTTGGCTTGTGCTATGTAGGACAAATTCCATCCTTGGACAAGGATTTTATTCACTTCCTCTTTATTTTCCTCTTCATCCTTCTTGTTTTCTGTCCGACACTTAGTGAATTCTTCTCCCCAAGGTATCAACACTAGCCAATTTGCTAATTTTCTCATCCCCTCCTTGGGCGGACTTCACATGAGCTTGGACGTTTTTCTTCAATCAAAGTCGGACTTCATGATGCTCAAGACATTTTCTTATCCAGGTCAGACTTTATTTTGCCTTGAACATGCCTTACAAAGGTTTGGACATGCTATGCTTAGGCAAGGTTGGACTTTCTCGTGCTTGTCCCATCCCTTTTCCCTCACTCCATTTGGCTTGAAGCAGACTTGCCACCATTCCACGCCATTGCTTCTTCCTTGAAGATTCGCCTCGTGTCGTCATCCACCTGCAAGAAATAAAATAAACAAATTCAGATTTTCTCTCTCCTGAATTCTAGCTCCGAAGTTAAATTTTTAACACTCTCCTGAAGTCACGGTGAATATAATTTTGCCCATCGGATTTTATCTCTGGCCGGCACAAATTATTTTCCTCCAAAACATCGTCTGGCGAATTCGATTTTGTCCAAGGCATTTAAATTTCTGAGTAGTTGAGAATAAATTATTAAAATACTAAAATATTTTAATTTATTCCAACCCGTTCGTTTTGGACCCATGGCTTTTTCGATTTTCTCTTCATTTTTCTTGGCTAAGAGTGCATTTTCCAATTTTATCCTCAATTTCGTCTAGCCAAGTCAAAATTTAAGCCATTTCGTCGAAAATTTTATTGCCAGATCCTTATTTTTCTTTGCCGAGGCAAAATTTTCCTTTACACTGAGCCTATTTTCCTCTGCCAAAGTCAAATATTTCCTCGCTCAAACGAATTTTTCTAGGCAAAATCCTCATCTGGGTGTCCTCATCGGGCGAATTTCTTCGACGTTTGACAAATTCTCCATCCTTTTGGCCAAAGGCGATCCTTCCTTTCTCCTTGCCTTGTGCATTTTTCTTCGGCCAAAGTTGTCAATTTCTCAACATTTTCTCTAGATAACCATACTTAGGCAAATTTAATTTCTTTTCCACCTTTGCGTTGGGCACACTTCGTTTTATTTCTTTGCCATATCCTAATCTTCTTTAGCACTTGTCTTTCCAAACTTGGCACTTAATCTCTTGAAAGTGTCATGATACTTAGTCAAAAATCTTCATTTTTCATCTTTTAGCCTCTATACTTAGGCAAATATTCAAATTTTTTTTTTTCTTGGACTAGGCATCAATACTTAGCATAAAAATCATTCTTTTCCCTCTTCATGTGCTGAGGCGGACTTCCTTAGCACCTTGGACAAGCATGGCGGACTTCCTTGGCACCTTGCTAGCCTCCTCCAAGTGTATGGTGGACTTCATAAGTCTTTTGGACGAGCACCTTGGATGTCCCTCTTTTCTAGGGCGGACTTCCTTAACACTTTAGCATTTGTCTTAACATTTTATCCCTCTTTCTAGGCTTTCACACTTAGCTAAATTTCGAAATTCCCCTTGCTAGGCACCAATACTTAGCAAAATTTTTGATTTTTTCTCTTCTCACATGCCTAGGCGGACTTTGGATAGTCTTCAACCAAGTCCCACCTTTCAAGGGCGGACTTCATAAGCATTTTGGATCTCTCTTTAAAGCAGGTGGCGGACTTTCAAGGATGTTTGGACAGGTCTTCAAGCACATGGCGGACTTTAGAGGAGTCAAGGATGTGCAAGGCGGACTTCATAAGATGTTGGCATCATCCCCTTTTGTGCTGGGCGGACTTTAGATGATGTTAGGATGTGCCTCCTTGCTGCATGGCGGACTTCAAAGGATCCTAGGATGAGCATCCTTCAAGATGGCGGACCTTGAAGCTGATTAGGATGAGCTTGGGCGGACTTTGAAGGGTCTTAGGATATTCCTCTTTGCTGCTGGGCGAACTCCATGAACTTCCAAACTTCTAGACATCTTCCTTCATCCTTCTTCCATGGCAAATTTCAGACTTGAACCAATTTTTCCATGAATTTCATCCTTTTTGATCTGATTTTCCATGTCTTTAACCTTTAGATCTGACTGGTTTTGAACTGATTTTTCCAGATTTTAACGTTTTTCAGTCTGATTTTCTCATGCTTTTTGACTTGTTTTTTCCAGAATTTTCAATAACTTTTCAAATTTTCTCTTTGATTTTCTGAGAGTTCTATCAAGTTTTTTGAACTTCTGAGTGCGTTTTTGGAACTCGGGACCTTTCTAAATATAGAAACTTTCCAAAAAAAGAAACTTTCTAAAAATA
Source organism: Sequoia sempervirens (assembly GCA_007258455.2). Classification (NCBI taxonomy): domain Eukaryota; kingdom Viridiplantae; phylum Streptophyta; class Pinopsida; order Cupressales; family Cupressaceae; genus Sequoia; species Sequoia sempervirens. The sequence continues at coordinate 1,827 of VDFB02060295.1, read as the reverse complement.
GAAAAAGCAAACCCTAAAAAATAGGGAACCTTGTTTGGCCCAAAAATGCTAAAAATGAAAAATCGAAAAAGCAAATTTCCCTAAAAAAATAGGAAGTGTCAGAATTGGCCGAATTCACAGGCGATCTTCGTTTCCTGGGCCTTCTGAGCGCTTCCATGACGTCTGCGCACTGATTCAAGCATGGATTACTGACTTGGCTCGGGTGACTCTCGGAAAACTAACTTGAAACTCTCAAAATAATGACCTCATTGTAAAAAGACGAGTGATAAGCAGTTGCAACACCGAGGCAAAAAGCGAAAACAGGGGGTCCCCATTTGCAATGGGGCGATGTGTGAAATAGTCACAACGGTAATGTGGTTATTGGAGGAGTTCCTTTGGTCATCCGTACATTCACATTTCCTATTTTTTTAGGGGTAACAATTGGTGACAGCTGCTTCCCTAGCATTTCCTCGATGATGACAACATCAGTTTATGGGCAGAGTGATTTTGTGTACCTACAGGCTTCTTGGCAACAGGTTGTGGGAGGATTTACAGAGCATGAGCAATTATTACTAGCTCCCACCAGTGTGAGTGATGGATACTGCAATCAGATCGAGCTGTTGATAGATATATCCGCAAATGCTATAGTGGTGATTGCAGTCGATTGGATGAGTTGGTGTGCTTGATATAAGCATATTGACACATGGGGATTAGGTATTGATTAGAGGTTATCAATCTATTATCAGGGTGGCATTGCTAGGATGTATGATTTTAGGGATGACACTGTTGTTATCGGCCTCCGATTAAGGACTAATTCATATCACCTCTGGGACATTGTGAGGTGTAGAAACCCTAGTTTCCCCTAATACTGATTCTGACTGAGTTTTTAGGTTTTTCTGAAGGTTTTTGATTTTTTTGCAATTTCTGAGGTTTTTGCATAAATAAAGAAGAATGCGATTTTGCTAGAAATATGAAATAAATGCTCTAAAAATAATTTAACTCCGTAAATCTCAAACCCTAATACAAATACTGAAGCTAGATCATGTATTATTCTTTTGCAACGATTACATGGAAGATCTGATAACATGCAAAGTAAAGGCAATGATTTTTATTAAATTAGGAACCTAATATTTGCAGCAGCTGAAGTACAGATCTGGTACGGCTGAGATAATAAATGCCCTTCTCCCTCTGAATGGTGATTGCAGATGACTCCCAATATGCAGGCGCCTCCAGTGATGAAGGTTTGAAGCAAATCTAGAAGGCGTTTCTCAAAGGATGAAGAAACACGTCTTTTGAGCAGGTACGGCCTGACAGAATAGTATGGCCTGTTAGAAACAGCATTAAAGATTGTACGGTCTCCTCAAAATTCAATGTCCAAGTCTCTGTATTGGTGCGCCTAGGTGAATAGGTATGCTCTGAATGCAAAACACTGAAAGTACTCTGAAGATAATAAATTCTCTGAAGATCAATGATTTCCTCTGGATGAGAAAACCTCTGCTGGCAATAAATCAAGTGTTATTTCACACTCTCTGAATTGCTTCCAGTGGAGATGGCTCGTTCTCCAAGGAATTCGAGTTTCAAACCCTAAGGTTCTGTGCTCAGACAAAACTTGACCAGTTTCAATATCAAATAATCTCATAATGGCACAATTCCCAATGCAAATGCACTATAAGGCTGAAAAGTGCGATTTCCTTAAAAATAGGGTTTAATTAAAATATGCACTTTTAATTCTTTTAATTTCTCCATAGTCCTCAGCCAAAATATTATAATAAATTATAATCAATAACTGGCCCCTTTCTGATGAGGGTGCACCCCTCAAGAAGAATCACTTAAGTTATAATATAACAT